>JBANCZ010000396.1:0-37801 GCA_037040025.1 Sphaerogastrella javana
TAAATCAATCAATGGCGTACAATGAATCGATCCATTAAAGGTATTTTCTTTTTGGGGAATTAAAAACAATATAATTTGATTTACTTTCAAATGAAATTGTAGAGTTTTCATTTGTAGTGACAAGACACAATGAAGTCGGTTAAAATAATAAATAAATGCATATTGTTGTTATTGAAATATATAAATATTTGTATTAGAAATAAAATGAAATGAATACCAAATGCAAATTTAATAAACTCGAGAGTGAATTTAATTATTATACTAAAGCTTTAAGCGTTGACAGTCAACACTTTGTCAATTAAAGACTTTAATACAATTAGTTTTGCTTCATTTCATATACATATGTGTTTTATTGGGGTTTGATCAATAAACGTAAAGGTATTAAATTTAGAAAAAATAATTTGTCAATTGAATAAGTGAATGGATTTATGAGTTATGTGTCGAAATTCGAACTAAAATGCTGTCAGTTGCAGCTGCGAATTGTTGCACCTTTTGCTCTACAAAATATTAATGCTGCTCTGTAGTTATACACTCACACGCACACACACATACATACAAACATACATATATATTTTATATAATATCATACTCTACTATATCAATCTGTAGTCTAAGGTTTTCATTGAGTTCCTATTTATTGTAGTTAGTTTCTGTTGTTCTTAAGTCTTTGCTCTACAACGTTTTACTGCGCTCAGTTTTTCTTTGCTTGGTTCCGCTCCGCCTTCGCCTGTGACAACATCTGCTCCTTAACCTCAAAACGAACTTAAAAACAATACACAAAAACGCCTCAATAGCCGCCGCCGCCGCCGCTTTGCTTAGTGCCAACGACTAACAAGCGTTATGCATTTTATTTCTTTCTGCTCTTATATTTGCCCGATCCCCCAATCGCGACCCCTTAAACCAAAACTAAAACAAACTAACAACATGTTACATGTGACAAATGCAACCTGCCACATGCCACTTGCAACAAAATCACACAAAAATCATAGACAACAATGCAGCCTTAGAGCCGCAGTACGAGCAGGAGTGCTTCGAACAAGAGGATCTTGAGTTGGCCATGGCCGCCAGCCATCGAGCGCATGGCTCCAGTTTCACCTGGCCCCCGCCGCAGGATGAGAGCCATGCAGCGCCAACGGCGGCACCACTGTACATACCGCCACCGGAAACTCAGCACGTGGTTGTGGCAAATCCGGTGCAGGAGGTACCGCCGTTACCGCCGGGCAGCGCTACTTCTAGACTAGATCCGCAGCCGCAACAGCAGCAGCCAGCTGCAATGGTGCCACAGTGGTTGCCACCACAGCAGGCACCAGTTGCACCCCAGCAGATGGCGCCACAGTGGGTCAGCTACTCTGCGCCACAGCTTAGCGGCAAGGAGAGGCAGCTACAGGCGCCCGCAATACAAGAACAGGAATCCAGCTCGGATAGCTATACTTCGACTTCAACGACAACCACTACCACCTCGGAGGAGTACCAGCGCATGTATGCAGCACAGTTGCAGGCCTACCAAATGCAGCTACAGCAAGGCAGCTACGAGCAATCCGGCTCTGAGCTGGATTATCAGATGGATTATGGCAGTGCACTAGAGGTGCAGGATTATGCCTCGGGAAGACGTAGTGCGCAGGAGTGCGTAGACTCCTTGGCAGCACCGCTAAGCACTTACAAGTTAATTGATATGGTAAGGGAGGTGACACCCAGTCCTACGCCGGTTGCAGCCGCTCCAGCTGCTCCAGCGTCACGTCATGTTGCCTTCAATGATGAGCCGGAGGTCAAGGAGCTGCCACAGTTGAGCCACACTGAACTGGAGACCATACCAGAATCGGAAGCAGAGCAGGCGATGGCTATGGCAGCTGCCGATACCGAGGGTCTTATCATTGAGCAGCGTTGCCAGATCTTGGAGAGCGAGCGCATGTTTCAGGCCACACCGGAGATTAAGATTGAGATAGCGCCAGTGCGTGAGCGTCCAGGGCCCTCGAAAATACCCAATCCCTCGCCTAAGGAGTGGATCAATCCTATGATCCGTGTGCTAACCACTGCGCCGGATGTGCCCTTCCACTTGGTTGAATGCCCATTTCCAAAGCCCTGCGATGATAACTTTGAAGCAGCGGCAGAGGCAGAGGCAGCAGCAGCAGCTTCCTCAGTACCTGCACGTAACATCGAACTACCTCCGGTTGAGCCTGCTGCTGTTCCTGCCCCCCCTATATCAGCTCCTACAGCGGACTACACTACAGAGCTGCTGCGTGAGTCCCCGCCACGTGGCACACGCCTCAGCCAAGCCATGGCTACAGCACCCGAGTTTTCTGTGCGCTTTGCGCCACCCGCTGGCTCAGACATACCTTTACCGGAAGAGACCGTACCCTATATGCCACCGCCCATGGACATGAAACCCTATCTACGCGATGATTATCGTCCCAAGAGCCCCTTTGTCAGTGCACTGACCACCGCACCCGATCGACCCTATGAGTGCCACTTTGATCGCGATGTACCCATACATCAGCTCGATCTGCCCACACCCAAAGAGCAGCTGACCATGTGTGATGCTCTATGCACAGCACCCGAACGTGGCTACACGCCACTTAATCCCGAGAACGCTACACAGCGCTGGGAGGCCGAGCAGCAACAGCTCGAAATGAAAAAGTATGAATTTCAGGTGCTCGACAGAGAGGAAGAGCTGGGCATTAAGCCGGAGCCACCGGAATCGGTACAGTATGGTACTACGGCGCGGAAAAATTCTGCTTTTGCTGCCATGCAAGCATTCCAGCCGTCGCGGGAACCCCTTAATTCTGCCCCTACCAATTCAGGGCCGAGCTCTGTTTCAGCCACACCACGTGGCTCCATGCAGTCACAGGGTGCTGGTGATCTGGAGTATCAGAAATACTGCAAGGCGCAGCAGCGAAATCAAAAGCGACTGGACTTTTATCACAAGAAGGAGGAAGAGCTACAACAACAGCAGCAACAGCAACAGCAGCAGCCACTGCTACAGCCACAGCAACCACAGTTTACACCTAAACCCACAACAGCAACAACGACACAGCAACCTCCTGCACCAATAGCACCACCACAACCCAACCACACAGCGACTAACAACTCGAATATGAACTACTCCTCTTGCGCTACCAATGCTACTAAGGCTACCATTGCAACCACTGCTAGCTCTAACTCCTCTTCCACAGTCCAACAACAGTCCAACAACATCATCAACAACAACAGCTCAGCTTACGCCTCCACCTCCGCCTTAACTACCACCAGCTATGCACACAAGCAGTCGAGCAGTAGCAGCCACGCCTACACCAACGCTGTACATATCTCCCATGAGCTAATCGAGGACACAGCCGAGCAGCTAGAGCACTCGGAGGTCTTGTATCCACCGCCATCCCCGCTAAGTCATCTCAAGGGCAAAGCCGTACAGTCCGGCCTGCATAAGCCGGAAACTATACCCAAATACCAACGCAATTGGACCGTGCTGCCCACCCAGAGTCCCATACGCACACCGGAGCCCCAAGAACTCCGCGACAATGTACCCCTGGCCTTCGTTGAGGCGCCGGGTACCGCTGGTCATCCAACTGTCTCCCTTGAGGAAACTGTACATAAGCCCATAGCGAAAGTCAATCAAAGCGTATGCGGTGGGTTGGCGGCACCAACGGCTACCACAGCTGCCACTGTGCCAGCAGTGACAGTGTCCAAGCCGCCGGTACCTCTGATTGTGGAACAGCGTGCAGGTCCAGTAACAATGGCTTTTCAATCATTAGATGAATACACAGCGCCCGATCAATCGCAGACGCCCACACGGCCCTATACACCACTCACTGGTGGCGTCAACTCCATGATCAACAAGCCGGCACCGATTATACCCTTCTATCAGACGCCGGAGAAGCTTTGTTTCGAGGAGTGCTCAGCTACGCATGCTCGTGACTATGGTCAGGGTGCCGCTTCACCCTTTCCTGATCGGGCACGATCCCCGGCGCCCGGACCACCACCAAATCCACTCGCCGCCATACGCGCTCCACGCATGAAGGAGCCAGAGTCATCGCTAATGCCGGTATCCAGCGGACCACGTCTGCAAACGGGTTCTATCATGACGGGTCAGAGCTATCAGGGTCAGCTGCTTGCGCACTCGGAGCAGAGCGCCAGCTCTGCTAGTCAAAGCTACACCCAACAGCCGGAGCGCATTACAGAACGTCAAATTGGGCAGCTCAACGTCCAGCAGCGTGAGCAATCGTCGCAGCTACAACAGCAGCAACAGTCGCAGATGCAGAGTCAGACGAAGACACAGGTCGGCAACACGCAAATCGAGCGCAGGCGCAAGGTCACTGAGGAGTTTGAGCGCACCCAAAGCGCCAAGACTATTGAGATACGCACGGGCAGTCAGAGTCAGACTCAGAGCCTAAGCCAAGCCCAAAATGTGAGTCAATCCTTGAGCCAAAGCCAGAGTCGGCAACAGAGCCAAGTGCAATCTTACAGGCAAAGCCAGAGTCAAGCTCAATCGATGACACAATCGTCTTCAACCAAAACTCAGGCTATAACCGAAAGCCAACAATCGGAGTCCACAGAGCGCCGTCAATCCTACGGCCGCACCGGCTTTGTGGCCAATGAGGCGCGCCGTCTGTCCGGCCTAGAGCAGGAGATTAGCAATCTGACCACACAGGCACAGGCCATCAGCGCCAAAGCCTGCACTCTTGGCAGTGAGAGCAACTTTCCGCAAACGCGTTCGCCAACGTTCGAAAGCAAATTTCCGGTGAACCCGGCACAGGTGACACTATCGAGCTATGCAGCAGCACCAGATGCCAGCCAAAAGCTGCTGGGACCGCCACCCGGCTTCTTGCAGCAACAAGCTGCCGCAGCCGCAGCCACAGCCGGAACCGGAACCGCTTACAAGGCGAGCACCACATTGGGCGCCACAGCAGGCACAAGTGTTGCCTCTGCTACATCATCATTAGCATCAACATCAGCATCATCATCGAATGCAACAAGCGCACGTTTAACAAAAGCTTCTGCTATTAATACCACCACTAATAATCAGGCCTGTTCCGCCTTTCGGAATACTTCAACGGCTGCAGCTGCCGCTACACTGGCCAATCTCAGCAAGAATAACAACAATAATTATAATTTTAACAATCTAAAGCAAAAAGTAGCCGCAGCCGCTGCCACGCCTGCAACGCCTACAACTGCGCCAGCCAGTTTTCCGCCCAGTTTAAGCGAACTTAACTCAAATGTTGATGATTCCGATTCCGCAGGTGCCGGTGGCAAGAGCGGCGGCGTCTTTGGCGCCACCTCAGCGCCCAAGCGTGGACGCGGCATATTGAACAAGGCCGCCGGACCCGGTGTGCGCATCCCATTGTGCAACAGCTGCAACGTGCAGATCAGGTGATGATGAAACCGTCTTTATTTTCAGCAGTTCTGTTCTCGTTACCCTTTCGTTGTTGGTTTCTTTGTTAATCTAATGATTACTTTAATATATGTTTTCTTTCTAACTGCGTTTTTTTTTTCAGCTCAATTAAAGTAAATCCGTATTGTTTCTAAAAACTAATTTTAATTTAAGATTTATTGTAGCATTTGCTAATCTTAAAGCGCCAAATGAGCTTCAAGTCACTAGCAAAGCTTCTATTCTGGCCACACAGCCCAGCTAAAGCTTTCACTTAAAGCTTTGGCTTATTAAGCTAACACTTGTCAGTTTGTTTTTATTAATAGCCAGCAAGCTGAAAGATTTGAGTGAGCTTTAATATGTATTTGGATTACATTAAAGTCTTAGCTTCAGCTTTTCAAGCTACTTGCTATTATTTAACTAATTAATTTGTTTGAAATTAACACCAGAGCTTTAAGCTACGGTTGAGCTTTAAACACACTTAAAGCTCTGGTCAATGTTTTTAACCGTTTTGCATGTTGTTCGTGTTAACCCTAACCTGCGTTTGTTTATGCTATTTTTGTTGCAGCTCCACTTGCCACGCCCATTAACACGCATGCCACACACAATGCCACACAGCCGCCACGCCCACAAATCGCTGATAGTGACACGCATGTGGCACAACTCGAATCGAAAAGCGAAACCGATGCCACTGCCATGCTGACCGAGTCAGTGGGTCGCATCAATATGGGCGAAGGCACCAATGCCTTCATGCAGGAGGCTGGTAAAATCATATCCAACATGCTGGAGGCCCGTCTAGCAGCTGGAGCTGGCGGTGGCAGTGGCACGCCCTCACATGCGGGCAGTACACTAAGTTTGCGCAGCAATAGCAGCTCCAATCTAACCAAGAGCCCTATGATAGTGCGCAAACGCCTCGATTTGGATGACTTTAAAAATCTAGATCCCACGCAACCTGCTGCACTGCAGCCGGTGGTAGCGGTGCCACAGCAGCAGCAGCAGCCACAGCCGCAGCAGCAGCAACAGCAGAAGTCGCAAACGCAGCTGCCACATGCCACGGCAGAGACACTGCAACTAGAGCTACCACGACAGCACCCTATGAGCAAAATAATCGATATTTGTGATAGCGGCAAGGCGCAACAGGCACCCGAACCGGTGGCATTCAGAAATCAACTGCGCCGCACCACAGGTGCCACACATGCCGCCGATAGACGCAGCTACATAGAGCCACAAACGAATGTGCCACAAACCAATAATAATAATAATACGAACAACAACAACAACAATATTAATACTGTTACTGCCGCTGCGGCAGCTGCCACGCCCAGTTTTAGCGTATCGGTTCGGGCCTTGGGTGACACACAGGGCCCCATGTCCGAGGAGAATGAGCAGGCAGTCAATCAGCTGCTCAAGGAGGGTAAGCGCCCCGTGTGTTGTCAGTGCAACAAGGAGATCACCTCGTAAGTAGCGCCACACAGCCTTTGCCACGCCCACAACAGAAGCCTGTGCATGATTTAACCTTTTGTTGACACCCTTTCCCTATTTTGCCTAAAATCTAATGGTCTTTTCTACAATCTCTTTACAGAGGACCCTTCATTACCGCTTTGGGTCGCATCTGGTGTCCGGATCATTTCATTTGCGTCAACGGCAACTGCCGTCGTCCCTTGCAGGACATTGGCTTCGTTGAGGAGAAGGGTGACCTGTACTGCGAGTACTGCTTCGAGAAGTATCTGGCGCCCACCTGCAGCAAGTGCGCTGGCAAGATCAAGGTACGCCAAAAAGAAAACCCCTTCAAGTGAAATGAATATTTTCGAAGAGAATAAGTGATTAATTTGAATGAATTTCGACAGGGTGACTGCCTGAATGCCATTGGCAAGCACTTCCATCCGGAGTGCTTCACTTGCGGCCAGTGTGGCAAGATCTTTGGCAACACGCCCTTCTTCCTGGAGGATGGCAAAGCGTACTGTGAGGCCGATTGGAATGAGCTCTTCACCACGAAATGCTTCGCTTGCGGCTTCCCCGTAGAGGCCGGCGATCGATGGGTTGAGGCCCTCAATCACAACTATCATAGTCAATGCTTTAACTGCACCGTGAGTACTAATAAAATATATTCATTATCATACTCTATCGATTGAAATTTATTGATTATCGATTATTTTACTTTACAGTTCTGTAAACAAAATCTGGAGGGTCAGAGCTTCTATAACAAGGGCGGTCGTCCCTTCTGCAAGAA
Source organism: Sphaerogastrella javana (assembly GCA_037040025.1). Lineage (NCBI taxonomy): Eukaryota > Metazoa > Arthropoda > Insecta > Diptera > Drosophilidae > Sphaerogastrella > Sphaerogastrella javana. Next base: position 7,590 of record JBANCZ010000396.1, read on the forward strand.
TCACGCACGCTAGGATGCTATGCCACAGATCACCGATATATATTTATATACAACCGATCAGATCTAATATGGCTCGACTATGGACTTCAGGGATCATGCACACTAACCAACAATCAATAAACTACAACAACAACAACAACAACAAATTGAAAATTAAAGAAAAGAAAAGCAAACGTAATACAGCTCTTAACTAATGCAATTATGAAAAGTAAAGGTTGCTCCCATATCATAATGTTTATTTAATTTTTATTTTATGTTATCCTAATTTTAAATGAATGCAAACAAAATGGCAACAAATCTATAACGAAAAAAAAACACGACGAATCGATTAACAATTATCAGAATCAAGCGACGATACTATATATATATAAACCACATATATATATATTACACATATATTATTTATTCATCATAACTATCATAAACGAGCCCACACGCTACTCGTCTATCTATTATTATATATGTATTTTTGACAGGCAAAATAAAAAAGTTATTTAGTTCAAGTGATTATCAAAAACTGAATGCTGTTGACAAATTCAACTAACAAATCGCGCAAAGAGATTTCAAATCGCCCACAAAACAATCGATAGCCCAAGTCTCAATTGATTTCACTATTCGAATGCAGTTTGTCAGCAGTTGAAACAGCAAAATGTCAAATGCTTTAAAAACACAAATATTATGTACACTAATTTAATGCAATACAAGTTTAATTTAAATTCTAATTCAAATATTTCATGTTTGTAAAACTTGTAATCGAGCGGCAAATTTTGAATGCTTGTACTTTGCATCGAATCAGCAGAACAATAAAATTTTTCGAAATCTTTTTCGCGTTTAAAAACGTTGTATTCGCATTTTTTTTGGGGAGAGATTCAATAATGGGATAATCAGATTTAACTTAATTTAAACATAAGGCGAGATAAAATAAACATTTTTGCACTTACCTTTTCTACATTTCATTTTTAACTTAAATACGTTTTGTAGATAGAATTATAATGGTAAATATAATATATTTCATCAATAGATCCTTTTGAGGATTGCTGATATTAACAAATAACTCTATAGACTATCCTTAAGCTAAAGATTTCTGAGAATCAAAAATGAAAATGAAGATTAGAATAAATTGAAATTTAAGTATAATTTAAAAATTTAAAAAATGTTATCAAAAATAAATCATATGATTCATTCTTTGCAGTGTAGTCATTAGCAGCAGCTGGACAAGTTGTTCACTCCTTTTTCCGGCTCTAGTTTTCCACTACATGCAGTAGTTATGACGTCATTGTTATTTCTGCAAAATTATCCATACTAAACGACCGCTTGTATAGTGTAGTGTAGTGTGGTGTAGTGTAGTGTAGTATAGTGTAGTGGCAGTACTTTTGTGAAGGAAGTGAGTTAGTAGTAAAAGCCGGAGAACATAATGTCATAATCGTTACGAGGCTTCCGCTTAACTGCCCTCACGTAGCAGTTCGTTGACAGCCGAAAAGTAAGATTTTGCTTAACTGCCACACACACACATACACACACTCACACACACTCACACACACACACTCACATATACAGATACTCACACACACATCACATTTCGACAGGCAAGAGCAATTTCATGCTCAACCAATTTTTGTTGTTTTCATTTTCCAGGGCATTTTCCGAGGCGATATACAACAAACTGCACAACATGCCGCTCCAGCTTCCCATCTCGCTTCCACTCACTGCCCCAATAGCCAATGAAACAAAGTGTCAATTTTTGTGGCGCCTGCTGTATGTGTGTGTGTGTGTGTGTGTGTGTGTGTGTGTGCGTGTGTGTGGTGGGCAAGACGTGAGGTGTTGTGGTTGGGTGTGGGTTTGAATGTGGGTGCTTTGGCTGGGTGTTAATCGCTGGACCACTTACGGCTAGGCAGGCGACAGGCCTTTCGGCCAATACAAATTTACGCTAGATTAAGCAGCATATACGGCTCTCACACTATGTGTGTGTGTGTGTATGTGTGTATGTGTGTGCCTGTGTGTGTGTGGCAGTCACGCCCTTTTGTTGCTGCACGCTGGCAAGCGGAAAGCTGTAAGGCTGCAAGAAAAAATGAGCTAAAGGAAAAACAATTTGCGGTTTTTGTGGCATTTTTCAACATTATATTTTTCGCAGATTTTTTTTTGTTCGTTTTTCTTATTTTTTTTTTATTTTAGTTTATTTGCGCCTTGTACATTAGAGACACAGAGGACTTTAAGTTAGTTGTTTGTTTGTTTTGTTTATTTTTTTTAAGTAAATCTAGATATAGTCTATATATACGGTATATGTATACATATGTGTATATATAGATTCATTTATCATATTGTACTTATGCACGATCTGTAGCTGTAACTGTATCTATCAGTATTTCATAGTGATAACACACGCATATTCCGCCTGCTAAAATTGAAGACTTTCTCTTTCTTCTTTCAACTTTTCTCTTTGTATTTTAAGTGAAATATAGTAACAGACTTTTCTAGTTATTTTTCGTTTTTCGTTTTATTTTATATATATCTACACATATATATATATACTTTTGTTCATTCATTATACATTATTCATTATCTATTCATTAGCATTTTGTTCATTTGAAACGCATTCAGAAATCAGTTTCCGTTTGATTCGTTTGATCGAAAATGCGAGCCAAAATTTTGTCACCGTAGCGTTCCGTTGCGAATTCACATAGAGCTCTTTTCACTCTACATAAAGTTTTTGTTTTATATTATATATTATATGATATAGTACAATGTGTGGGGTCTGAGGGGGGGACAGGGGCAGGGGCGTGTGCGTCACAATCCCATCAATGCTGCAAATTACAATTGATATAGCATCAAGCCTATGCATTGGGGTTTTGGTATATTCTAGCAGTAAAATGCCTTAAAGTAAATTTCGATTGTGGGAGTTTATCGATTGATGTAAACGATATCCGATATGTAGCTTAAACTCGGACAAGCAGAGATTTATAATAAAGGAAACTATATAGATCAAATTTATACAGAAAATGGAAATCGTTACAACCAAAAATACATAGAGATATACATATACAATCTATAAGAAAGGGTTATTATAAGTTGAACGAGTTCCTAACTTAAAAGGAGCCTGAAAACTTTAAGTTGCAGGCTATAGTATTATATTTTAGGAGTATTTACAGCGAAAATGGAATTGGACGCAGCCCTCTGATTATAATTTCCCTGTTTATTTTTGGATGGGGGATAAGATCTACATTTAACGCTTGCTAGAAATGCAATCGTATTAAAGTTATATACAAAAAAAATGTGTGCTTAGGGGATAAACATTGAAATGTTCACTATAATTTTTCTCAGTGTATGTACGGGGTTTTTGTGTGTGTACTATGGGAATTGTTTAATACTTGTTACTTAGGCATTTATTTGTTTAATATTTTAGTTTTTAGCGCATTTCTTAGGCTTACAAAAATAAATTCAAATTCAACACATTCAAGTACAACAAACATGGCTTAACAACTAGATATCGATATAGATGTACATACATATACATATATAGTTATAGATATACATAGATATATATATATATAGTTAGAGATATAGATACATGTATATAGTACTATATATAGAGAACTATCTAAGTGCATAGTGTAGGAGCAGAGTTTTGAGTTTAAATTTTCATCAACTTTTTCTTTTTAGTTTTTCCTTTCTGCTTTAATTTTTTTTGTTTTTTTTTTGTAATTTTGTAAATAAATACCTTTGGGTTAACGAGTGTGTTTATGTGTGTGTGTTTTTCTAATGTTTAACAAACAAAAAACGAATAAAATATAAACAAAAAATGTAAGGAAAAGCAAGAGCTTGAGTTGCTTTTCCACTTGAACAGCTACAAATGCGCCAATATGTCGATCTGATCGAGTGCATTGGCCGGAGTCCTGTTGTTGTTGTTGTTGTTGTTGTTGCCCTGTGATATGGTCACTATGGTCACCAGATCCTTGGCCTTTGTTGCTGTCGTTGAAGCCGTCGTTGAAGCCTTCGTTGTCGCAGCTGTTGTAGTCGTTGTGGCAGCTGCGGTGCTCTCCTGACTCTGACGATTCCTCGACTCGATCTCTACTATGGCCGAGGTGAGCAGCGTATTTGCCTGCAGGGCGCTGTAATCCGGCAACTGTTCGACCGTCGCCGGCTCTGGCAGATCCTCATTGGCCAGCAGACGACCTGAGGGCGCTGTTTCGATCGTACGCTCGCTGTTCAATGTCAGCGAGGCGGGCGTGGCATTCCTTGAACGATAACTGGGGGGCAGACTGTACTCGGAGCCGCCCATGCTGCTGCTGATGGTACCACCGCCCCCTATGCCAGAGCGCAGAGTGGTAAGCGGTGCCCTATGAAACACAGAAATTAATATAAACATCGATGGAATTAATTAATCGATTAAATTCAACATTATTCATTAATTATTATTGTATAAATTCATCAATTAAATCAAATGAAATGTAAATTATTTGATCGAATATTTTGAAAAAATGCTTCAATATCTTAGCAACTATTTTAAAGCTTTTCGTTAGCAAATATCGACTCTTTAATCTTAATTTAATTATTACGATACTTTGTAAACAATATATGTACAATATTTTCAAACATTTACAGTGTTGTCTGGGCAAACTTTAAATCAGTTAATACTTTGTTTCACAGTCTGTGATGGAGTTGGCTTTATTTGCACTTAGCGGCTCTGCGAGAGACATGAGACAAAGTCAAGGCGCAGAACTTTTGCATGGCTATAATATGTGCATGTGTGTGTATACATGTGAGCGTGTGTGTGTAGGTGTGTTTCATTGTATCTTTTACCTAGCAGTTACTCGCATTGGCATTCGTCGATTTGAATAACAAAAGGCGCTGAGGCATTTGTTGCCACACACACGCACACAAACACACTTCACACTTCAGTCAACATAGACAGACACACACATACACACACACACATATGCATTCATACATGTATAGACACATGATTGCCAATATGTATGTATGCATATATATAACTATATTTATGCCTTGTAAATATGCAAAAATGTTTCCCGAAAATTCTATAAGGCAATTTGAAGCATGTAAAATTGCATTTAATTGTTGCCTGGAAAAGGAAACAGGAAAATCTATGCATAGTCTTAGCTTTGCTTGGCTTGGCTTTAACTCTTCTCCCTCTGTGTGTGTGTGTGTGTGTGGGTGTGTCACACCACATCGCTTTTCCTCGTACAGAAACTCGACTCTAGCTGCATCTCCGTCACGCTAACTGGCAATTTTCACAGGCTTTTCTCCTTTACACACACACACACACACACTCTCTCAGTCTCTCAGTCTCTCTCTCTCTTTCACTGTCTCACTAACTCTCTCATTCTTTTTCACTCTATCACTTTTTCATTCTCTTGGCGAGTGCCTGCATTCGGCACTTGTGCCTTTCCTTTGCCTTGTCTTTTGTTTGTTTAATTGACTTGGCTAACAGCCATGCCAGTCAGCCGACTGTCCCCATCTCTGTCACTCTCTCTCTCTCTCTTTCTGTCTATCTCGTTCTCTCTCAGACTGTTTCATTCGGTTCATACCAAGTCTTCTAAGCCTTGGTGCTGCCTTTCGCAGAATTGCCTTATAACACACACGGCTGCTTGTTATGCACTGGCAAAAGTGCTGCCTCTATATGAGCGTGTGTGAGTGTATGTGAGTGTATGTGAATGTATGTGAGTGTATGCGAGTGTATGAGTCTGTGTGTGGGACTGTGTTTTAGTATGTGTGTGCGTATAAGTGTGCCTGTGTGTAAATATTTTGCAAAATTTCACAGATTTCTTTGTTCGTAGTTCTTACATCATTTGAATATGCCATACGCACAGACTTATACACTCACACACATGCCACACTCACACACACACACACATACACTCATTTATACAATCACTTTAACCCCCTTTTCAACCGCCCCTCCGTCCACCTTCTAAGCCAAACTGCCTAAAAGTCTTCTCTGATTTCTTGCCACACTCACTTTGCATAAGTTTTTCCCGTTTTTGACATACTTCTCCGTCACTTTGCATACCCTAGAAACACTGTTAAAGCAGGGTATTTTCACTCAGATGTTGTACATGCCTTTAGACATATATACATATAGATATATATATACAGTTTTGGAGCTTAGTTTAGCTTTAAAATTCTGCTTCTTTTTATTTCTTGAAATATTCTGAATTTTTTGAGAAAAATTCTGCAAAATATTGTTGAAAACCCTTTGTAAAATATGCTCACAGTGGCAACAAGTAAATTTTGCCTAGATGTAAATGCATGCAGCATAGAATTGGATATGTGTGAGCGAGAGGAGAGTCGAGAAGCATTTTCCCCAATTGTTTTCCCATACGCTTTTCCTGGGCAACTAAGCGCTTTATATGCACATAATTCAAACAGTTTCTGGTGCTTTTGTTGTTGATGCAGTTGCTGCTGCTGCTGTTGTTGTTGTTGTTGTTGCTTTGGCTATTGTGGTTAGAATTGTTGTTGTTTGTGTTGTTGGCTTTTCATTTCATTTCCATTATGTGACATAAATATTTAAGTGCATTGTGGCCTTGTGTGTCATTACAAGCAAATTAATTTGCCATAAATTTGCATTTGTTGTAGCTCTGCTTGCTCTTTATGTTGTTGTTGTTGTTGTTGTTGTTGCTATTACTGCTATTGTTGCTCTTTGCTCTGAGTGAGCGCATGAATACATTCATGAGTACCCTGATCCCTTGGCTGCGTTGCCTATTCGTTATTTCGTTTGCTCTCCATTTTTTTTTTGTTTTTTGGCTTCGTGTTTAGCCGCGCGTAAATTTACGAGCCGCAACAATCGCACTGAACACAAAACACAAAACACAACTCAATATTTTTGCGTGGCGCAATAAAAAGTAAACTTTTCTAATTAGCAGCCATTATGTGATCAAAGCGGCAATTATCCTGCCTAAATCCCCGCCACCAAACGCCCCCACTCACCCCACATACACCCCGCCCACCCAAACAGCCACCGGCTATGGCCATTGTGGCGCTATCTGACGACAAGCGACCCTATAATGGCCATGAATAAAGCTTTTCTCTCTCTCTGCCGCGGCTACTCTTCCGTTTCAGCTCTTGTCTTCCTTCGCTCGTCCTTCTTTTCCGCCTTCTTCCTCGCTTGCTCCCCCCTCCTCCTTATTTAACACCAGTTACTTCCTTAGCTGTTCTTCTTTCGTGACTCCACGTTTGCCTACTCTTTAACTTCCTTTTCCACTGTTCTCATCTGCTGCCCCATCTTCTGGTATACCTTCTCCCTCAGCATTGCTTTTCACAAGCCTCCTCTTCAAATGCCTCCTTCCATGCCTCAGCTTTTTTAGCTCCGCCTTTACCATCCGCCTAAGCTGCTGTTTCAGCTCCTTTCTCTCTGAATTTCGGCTGCTTCTGTCCCATTTTCTTCTTTAATTCCTGAGCTTCTTCCTTATCGTCAACTACTGGCCCTTCTTCCTGTTTTCAAACCCCTGACACAACATCCTCTTCTTTAACCTCAACTCCAACGCTTCTTCATTTTCCTACCTCAACTTATGTTCTCCTTCTCGCACACCATTCGCATTATTGTGGCGCCCAACACTCTACCTCTACCTCCGTATCTCTTACACTCTCTCTCCTCTCTCTTTCTCTCTCTGTATCTCTCTGTCTCTCCACTATCTCCCTCATTTCCTTCGGTCTCTTTATCATTTCAATTGTTTCAATTTGCCTGCTGTCGTCTGTGCCTAGTCCTGGTCTCAGTGTCCTCTGTGTGTGTGTCTGGGTGTCTGCCTGGCTGTTTCCTCTGTTGTTCTGTCTGTCTGTGTGTCTACTCGTCCATGGTCCACTGTCCATTGTCCGCTGTCCGTTGTCTACTGGCTGGACAATCGGATTGTTGCGTATTTAAATTGTTTGGCATTTGGGGCCAAGTGTTTGAGGCGCTGCGTGACTCGCCGCCTCGTTTCAATTAAGTTCTCGCTCTCAACTCAAATCATTCAATTTAACAGGCAAAGAGGAAAGAAGACGACGGAAGAGTAGAGAAGAGAAGCTACAGTTCCAGCAAGTGCAAACAAATAAAACCATTGACAGGCCAACCAAAAGTTGTTCCTGTTCTTTTTGGTTTCATTTCACTTTTGGCATTAAAAAATGTGCGGCATTGCTGCAAAGTTTTTGGGGCAAGCCCGGGCAAAGCCGGGCAATGTGTCAATGTTAACGCGTCGCGTGCGTTATTGCTGCTGTTGCTCCAACACAGACACAAAAACCGCACAAAGCCAAACCACCAACGCTTCAGCTTCAGCTGCTGCAACCCCCAAAAAGTGGCTTGTCCCTCCGCTGCCACAACCCTACCCTTGCCGCATTCCTTACCCGAACCCTATTGCAGAGCTTGTGCTCATTTTCATGCCACAACGCGAGCGTTGTAAACATTTTGTGGCTGCAGCTTCACAAACTTTGCGAATAACTCACGAGGGGGTAAGCAACCCCTAGGAGGGTTGGGGTATGTGTAGTGCCATGTGGCATGTGGCATGTAAAGCCAGTGTGTGAACTTACCTCAGCAAACTGCCCGCATGAGATCGATAAGTGGGCGGCGGCGAGTTGCCACGCACCACCCCATTCTGCCGATCGCGGTCCAAGAGCAAAAGTCTGAAAATAAAAACCCCAAAAAGAGGGAAAAATGAGCAAAACAGGAAAATGAGTTATAATTATGTTTATTAGTAACATTGCTGCAATTATAGTGGGAGATATAGAGAGGCAAAGGAAAAAATAAAACGAGTACATTGTAAAGGTTAGTGAAGGAGAAAGAGAAGGGGAGACAGGGGCAGGGAGAGAGAGAGTGCATAATTACATAATGCAATTAATTGCGCAAGGACATGCAAGCGGATGCGGTTAGCCAAGCATGTCCTGTGTCAGAAAAGGAAAGGGACTGGGAGATAGGAAGTGGAAGTGGAAGTGGAAGCGGGATGCGTAGAGCTTGAAAAAGGGATGTATACATAATTCATGGTCGCACACACACACTCACCTGAGCCGATACTCCTGCATGCTGGCCTGATACGAGGGCGGCGGCGGTCGGTGCTGGAACTCCGGATAGAGCAGGCCATGGGGTGCACCGCCGCCGCGTGTGCAGGGCCGTCGACCGCAGCGGGCCAAATCGACGCTGGTGCCGAGACCCAGGCAACTTTGGCCACCGGGCGCCGTCATGCGCCAGGCAGCACCGCTCACAGTCACCAGCACCACGCCAACTCCTAGAAGGAGGAGGAGAAAAGCGAAAATAAAATGATTTACAAGTTAGTTATAGAGAAAAAGCGGCAAAAAGGTAAAGTCAAATTAAAAGTAAAAATAAAAGTAAAGGCAGGCGGATTGAACCAGCGTCCCATTACCCATTATTTGGCATTGTGAATTGTGTGCTGTAAAATGTAATTAGACGTCAAACGTTGTCGTGGGCGTGGCCAGCAATTACCAGCCCCCCACCAAAAAAAATCCACTTAAAGCAATTGCAGCTCACAGTGGCACAGTCGCCGCCTTCAATGACTCCAGGCCTCCACTCTAGACCCCAGGTCTATACCTGAGTCCCACTCTCAGTCAGCTGGGGCCATCGTCCAAGTCTTCGTCTCAGCTTAAGCTGGAGCTACGGCTTCAGTTGGCGTCATTTAAGTCGCAGCTTCCACTTCCAGCACTTTCACTTTTGCTTTCCTTTTGCACCAACTGACAGCTGCATGTGGCATGAACCCAGCATTGCCCCATGTCCCATGCCCCACACACAGTGGCAAAGGCTGTGTCACTCGCTGTGCCACTGAAGCGTGTCATCATTCGTCCTCCCTCCTGCTACAACTGCCTAAAGGTAGTCACAATTTTATTAGCGAAAATTGTCGCTGCTTTACTGCTGACTCCCCGTTTCCCTTTCCTACCCCTCTTCCCAGGCTGTGCTGCCTTAGCATTTTCATGAGCAATTTACGTTGAGCGTAAAAAAATTAAAGCTGCAATTTGTGCGTTTTGTTATGTGTACTTCAAATTGCCCCCTGAACTCAACATATGCTCCATATGCATAGAAGCCCAGACGTTGCCTCTCTCCGTCTCCTTCTTCGCATTCGTCTCCGTCTCCGTTTCCGTCTCCCTCTCTGTACCTTGTACCTGTGCTGTCTTGATTGCCATTAAATTATGTAAAACTCTCATGCTTGTGTGTGTGTGTGTGTGTGTGCGTGTGTGTGTTCGTGTATATACACTATATAGTAAAACTTGAACAATTTTTGGTAATTGCCGACTGAAAATGGCGCAATGTCACGCTTCGTGCTCTGCCTCAAACTCAAACTAAATGCGAGGCGGCAATTGATTAGCGCGACGTTCCACTAGCTCCACTTTATACATAAGTAATGCCGCTGTTTCTATCTCTACTCTATATCTATGTCGTTCTCACTCATTCACTCTATTCGTTATACCCAGACATAGACACTTGCACTTGGCCCCGCTTTGGGTATTACGTGAGTCGCGCCAAACTTTGCGCAGAAAGCGAAAAAAATACCACAAAAAAAAAAGACCGAGAACTGCCTGAGCATGACTCATGCATGAAGCTAGCAGCTACACGTAATAGATTCTGAATGAAGTGAATAGTTCAAATAGTTCACAATGAATATTTAATGCTCAGTCGTATGGCATATCGATTCGTAAACATTTCTATAAGTTTCGTAAAGGTTTTCAATAATATTCGAGACTTTCCAATGTTTTTCTAATAGGGTTTTCGACCTTGCATTGTTTTCGACCATGCGATATCTATTTTTAGATACTTATATTTAGACGATTCTACCTTTAATTAAGCTAAAACTTCTACTGAATAAACGGAATGCAAAAACTACTCATTATAACTGTGGGGACGTTCTACTGCCGTTGAAGTCATCTATTGTACTCTCATCGAATCATAGGGATTATATTACTACCAACTATATTATCTTAGAATTTATTCAGCCTTATTGATCATTCCCATTTAAATTTTGAAAAAATCCATGGCTATATCAAGAGATGTCTATTTCCTCGCTCCAATAGTTCCCTATAATATTGAGTATATATTGAAATATTCTTTGGTATATACCTATAGCTCTATAGTCTTTAACCTGTAGTTTGTAACACCAATCGGTAGAAAACTATATCGTATAGCATCTATGTATGATATTGCATCTACATAACTCCAAAAGCTGTTCGAATACTTGTCCAATGTGGGGTGCAGTATAAATGGGCATAAGTACCCATGTTCCCTTGATATCATCTTCCTATCTAGCTTGTTAAAAGCATTTTGTTTTGGGAGACACCTTCTTCCCTTTGACAACATCAAAAACTGCAAAAACTACTTACAGTTGACACATGTTGCTGCATTTCTGAGGGTTTTGAGCAGATATGTTGATACACCTAGGCCACAAACTGTTTACCTATCGATAGATATACTATCTAGTTAAGTGTCTATGCCTGTATATAGCTATATATATATAGCTGATAAATTGTCGTAACCGGAACTAAATGCTCTTAAAATATTGACACATTTTTGGTTGTCTCTACGAACAAATTTGTTTGTTTACTACAAACTGGGTCAGGCAGAAGCGCCCCATAACAAAAGGGCACAGAAAAACAAACAGACTGACGGACAAAGGCAACAAAATGAGGCAAATAATTGTAGAAATTGTTGTGTGTGTGTGCAAGATACAATTACAACAAAGACAACTACAACAATTGTAACAAGTAAAGCAAGTTGAGTTTGAACGAATAAAAAAGAAGAAAGAAATAATGGCAAGAAATGTGTGCGACTTGTGTAAAATCGTGAAATGGCGACAATTTAATGCCATTTATGTGGCCCCATCAATTGTCGGACTTTGTTATATATAACACATATATCTATATATATATATCTGTTTGTATTTGTGTTACATCATGCCACACTTTGAGCTACGCTTTATGCCCTTTTTCTCCTCCCTTTTTACTTACCAATCATTAGTAGCGCCGCCGTCAAATGCGAATTCGGCGGTCCAGCCAGCCCTGTGACGCCCAACGCTGCGCCGCCCAGGGCGCATGCCACGCCCCCCAGTGCAACAACAGCAATGAGGGCGCGCAGCGGTGGACCGGCAAACCATTGGCCGCAACAACCTTTGCCCGAACGCTCAGAGGGGGATCTGTAAATGCATAAAAGATAGAGAGAGAGAGAGAGAGAAAAAGAATTCTTTTGTTAGTTTAGACGTCTACAAAATATTTTCTGTGGAAATTCTGTACAAGGGAAAATTGCGAGAAAATATACAGTGGGTTGGAGGGTGGAGGGTAGGTGGTGACAAGCGGCAAGCGCCAAGCGGCATGCGGCAGGTGGCAAGAAATAATCGTACTGCCAGCTGTTTTGTTTTGTGGCGCGTGCAAATTGGCAAGTGGCAAGTTGCAAAAATGGCAAAAGGCGCAGCACGCGGCCAAAAGGGGCAACCAGAGACCAGAGGGCGTTTGGCCAGCAGTTAGGCAGGGAGGCGTGGTCGTGGTGCGACAATTGTTGTAATGTTTTTGATTTATGAGCTGAAAGACCAAAAATTTTTTGGCGCAACGAGCACAATAAAACACAGCCAGACGATGACGACGAAAAGGACGACAAACAGGACTTGGTCTAGGACAATGGACAATTGTGGCAAGACGAAGACGCAACAGCAGCAGCAGACGATGATGACGTAGAGCATGCGGATGCGGATGGCCAGCACACTGTAGAATATTTTGCGCATTTGCCAGCCGAAGAGGACACACACACACACATCCATATATCTATATATATCTACCCATATATATATATATATGTAGGATAAAGAAAGACGAGCAATTTATGCGACGCAGACACTGCAGCAACAATGGCAACAGCCGAAGCACGCACAGTGGGCTTGGCAGCAATTGTACAGAACAAAAAAATCAGAAATTCAAATTTAATATTAGAATACTATTTAAAGCTATTTATAAATTTAGAATTAATTTACAATTAATTACCAAAAAATAAGGTAAATAAATATTCCCATTATCTCAGAATTTCTTTTTCATAAGTTGATCTTCCATGAGGCCTAAAATATTCAACTATAAGGCTCATTAAAATCCAATTTCTTTAAACACAAACACTCACAGTGCTTTAACTGCTTTATTCATATTGTTAATGTTTTTTTATATTCATTATTAACCATAATCATTCATTAGAATCAAAAGATGAAATATGTATGCGATTATTTTTAATAGTGTGATTAAGTACACCAACATTTCCTACACTCATCCACTAATTTGGACATAATTAAACAAATTTGTTTAAGTGTAATCAACTCGCTGTTTAAATAGCTTAATTGTGCGTACAGTTGAGGTTAGGTTTACTCATATCATTCAACGATTTTCAGTAGCAAGTGCCGCTCATAACTTTAATAACTGCTGTATAATTTAGGAAGCTCAGGTGTGTAGACCTCAAGCAGAATAATAAGCATCATTAAAAGGCACCAAGTATAACAAAAATTAAGCTTTTATTCTAAGAATTGATAATAATATGAAATGGAATAATTGTGGGCATTGCGTATGCGTACCACTGTGCGTTCGATGAGCGCAAGGACGACGTGTATGTGCGTAAATTCATTAGGACACTCAGACGGACAAAGATGAAGACATGGTAAGAGTGAGCACAAGATGAAAAGCGAGGGGGAGAGTCGCATAACGAAAGAACATTTATATAGAATGAAAGAGGTTGAGGGTGAGCAAGCGGACAAGAGCGGAAGGTATCGCACAAGAGAGAATATCGTTTAAGGATGCGGACACTGGAGCAATTTCTTTATGGCCACAGACTCCTCACTGTGCGAGTGTATACATGTGTATGAATGTATCTGTGTGTGTGTGTGTGTGTGTGTGTGTGTTGACAACCCCTTTGGAGGGCAGCAGCTGGTGGCGGAGCGCGCAGGAGTCTATACGCTGAGCTCGAGGCTTGCCAAACAATTAGACGCCGAAATATTTATAGGCAAGCAGCTGCGTCCTAAAAACCCCCCAAATTCCCAGCCTACACAACCCAACTCAAAGGAGCCTGGGCCCCCTCCCTCAAGGGCAGGGCGCATCCAATGGGACGTTGCCCACTTTTGTGTCATCGAAGCAATTTAAGGCTGAGGCGAATGATAAATCGTTGGAAAATTACGTGCATAAAAAGGCAAAACCGGAAATTTATGTTTAATAATTTGATGTTGTCGCCTCGAGGATTGCGAGGATTTTTATGATGCGCCATTAAGACTACAAGCATACACATACACATAGACACATACACACACTGCTACAGTTACAGTTAGAAAGGGGTGTGTGTGTAACCCGAGGCCTCAAAGTGTCAGCGGCACTTGGCCTAGCCCATGCGCCATATGAGAGGAGGCGAGAGAGAACCTCGCCTGGGGAGTTCAGAGGCCGCGGCATAAATGTTTCATCAGCTGTCATGTCGTGTCATGATAAATAAGACTCAGCTCAATGCGGAAATGAGCACGCAAATTGTGCCAGGTAAGCGCTATGGTAAATCAGCTAAAATACCATACCCACAGTACAACTCGAAGAAAAATGATGCTATAATAACCCAAAAAGAAGAACGTCTTTAGTCTTCTGTCTTCAATCTTTAATCTTCGGTCCCAGCTGGTGATAATTGAACTCATGTGTCGCTGGATCTCACACACAAGAGTTCAATTGAACGGGTCAATGATTTGCTACAGAGAATTAGCGAACACATAGAGTGCCATGTAGTATTTTTTGCCTGTATTCGAAATCAGGTTGCTCTGTTTGAGTACTTCAATGACTAAAACTTGTTTATTAAATGTTCGTAAAAGTTGATTGACTGAATAATTAACTACGAATATTATTTAAATATTTGCTTGACTTGATCTTTTTTTTATAAGCATTCTATAAGAATTTGTAATTCTAGTTCAAGTTAATTAATAAAATCTATGAAAATTTATCCGATCTACCTAACTATTCGAACTACTTAAATTGAGCTTTATGAAACTACTCTTCATATTTTAATACGACATTTAAACAAAGTAAATCTTCTGCTTTAGACCTGTGTAAAGACATAAATATAAACATAATATATATCTTTAAAGCTCTACCTTTATTCACCTATTCGATCGTTCTTAAAAACGCCCTATAAGTCCCTCAGGGTATTTTATATCGTTAAACTATTAAATGCGTTTTTTTTATAGCTGCGTATCGCATTAAATTAACCATCTGCTTGCTATATCCAACACTCACTTAAAGAATTTTGTTGCTACTTTGCAATTTACGTACATATTCTATAATAAAATTAATATTAGAAGCGAAAGGTGATAAATTTGCCTTTGGTTAGTTACGAGTGTTTAAAATAAAAACTGAATGCACTTTGGTAGAACCGGCTGCTGTATATAAATAATACTTTAATGAGCTGCAATACCTGTTCGTATACTTTTATGAGTGGCTGTAGTGAAATTTGCATCAATCTTATAGAAGTGAACAATAACTTTGGCATTGGCTTTTATCAATGCTTTAATTATTATTATTATTGTTGTTGTTGTTGTAGGGGAAATAACACTATGAAATTGCTTAATCAATTGAAAATTGTGCAGCCGCTTGTAAATGTAATGCTGGCAGCAGCCGGAAAAGCCATCATTTAAATGAAAATGGAAAGTTTTTATTTGCCATTTGGTGCGTTTAACAATATTTTATTGAACGGTGTGCGCGAAAACTGTGTCAATGTTGGCAAATTACAAATTGCAATTAATTAATTAACAAATTAAAATGCAACGCAGTTCATATTAATGCTGATTGACTGCTTGACTGACTGACTGCTTGACTGATTAACAGACCGATTGACTGCCCTGAACAGTATTTTTTTTTCTCTCTCTGTTTTCTGCTTTGTGTTATGAGCTGCATTGAGCTGGCCCTGAACTACTTTTAAAGTAAACGAAAAGGCGAAACGTCAGTCACAGCTGCTTATAAGTAGCTTCTAGTCATATAAGTATCTATGAGATACATTGTATATACATTTATTTATAGAGATGTACGTGTAGTTATAGATACATCTATTTAGCATTATATTTCTATAACAAATGCGCAATTAGATGTTCGTTTACACAATGCTAGTCTCTGTTGCAATTAGCGTAGTTCGATGCCAAACAAATTCAATCTGCCAGTTCAGTTTAGTTCAGCCTCATTTGCATTGCAACTATATCTGTATCTGTATCTTTGCCTCACTTTGTATGTATACTTGTATCTGTATCTGTATCTGTATCTGTATCTGTTCGCTGCTAGACCCTGCAGCTTAAAGATGCATTTCAATTACAGCGCTGTTCGCTCTCTGTTCTACTAATTTGATGTTAATCAATCATCTTGTTTTACGCTGCACTCTCTAAAAAAACGAGTAGAATAGGTTTAAACCGAGACATACCCTGTAGTTATATGAATGTGTACATCATATAAAGTATTTCTGTAGAATTTCTCTACAAAATATTGGAAGTGTATCTAAAAAAAATACCAGAATTTCTTTAATATGTTTTGCATTAGCATAGAATTAATATAGACTATAGCGAAAACATTTTGCAGGGTAGCTGTCCGTCGATTGTATATGATTGTTCTGCTTGTTTTCAACACTATTGTTGTTCTGGTGGTCGCCGCTTCTTGTTGCACACATTGCCAGCGGCTTCTTTGTGATGTCTGTCTGCATGTCTGTCTTCCAGTCTGTCGGTCTGATTGTCTGTTGTAGACTAAGCATTGGTTGGGTCATTGCCACCACGACATGGGGTACACTACAATTTGATTTCTCTTTCGCTGTACAAAATCATTCACAATAGTAGCAGAGCGTAGTACCTAGAATTCAATCAGCAGGGGGGCAAAGTCCCAGAGAGGAAGCGCTCCAGAGCTATGCAAAAAGAAAATTGAAGCTCTGGCAAATGGCAGAGTTGGCCACATCAAAAGACACGAAAGAATTCCAGTAAAAAAATTATGGAAATATTTGCAAAAAAAAAAAATAAATCAAAGGTATACACATAGGAGAACACATAGAAATATATATATTTTTTAAGTTATTATCATAACTTTGACGACTTTGATAAAGGTTTAAATTAATTTCACTTCTAAATAGATATACCTGGAAAATCTGGTCTGTGTGTATATATGTTGCTGTTTGAACTGGCGCCTAATTAAGACAACTAAAAGCAAAAGTGGGAAAAAGAGAAGCAAAATTTAGTTAGAGACAGCAAAGAAATGAAAAAGTATTTTATTTTTTTTGCAAGAAACACGAACTGAGCTTCAAAAGAGAACACAAAAACCAGGTGAGAGTGTGGAAAATGCAAACGGTGGTGGTCGTGGCATGGGGTAGAGTCAGCCCTGAGCTGCAGAAACAGACGCTAATTAAATACAGCTAGCAAGAAAATGTACTAAGCAAGCGGGCACACGAAAGTGAATTTTATATTAAATAAATTAACATAAATATTTTAGTTATTTCTACTTATATTTACTCAACACTCTCTTTACAATTCCGCTCTCTTTTCTCACTATCTATAGACTATAATATATAATTGTATCTTTGGTGCTTATGAATGCATTTTGATGATTGCGTAATTCGGTCCAAACAAAATGAGGCAATGCATTCAGCTATAATTAGCTTTGAAAATTATTACTGGGCATCCAACAGATAATACCATTTGGCACATTTTCTTAACCAAACAACAACAATAAATAATAGGCAAACAGGCAGCATGGAAAATAGCAAATTAAATAATGATTTTTCACAAGAGCTGCCCAAACAGTCGGGGAAGTCCGACTGGCTACAATTTGAACCGAGTCTGAGTCTCTTTTGGTCCGCTGACAAAGCGTTTTCTGTTTTTCTTTATTATTTGCTTCGCTTTTGTGAGCCTGAACCCTAAAAATACGAACAAAAAAAGACAACCAGTACAGTGGAACGCTCTCGACTATGATGTATCTTTAAGGCAGCACAAAACTTTTGAAATAAATTTAAGTTGTATATAATACTATATATATATATACCAAATTTTATGGGTCTTACTCTTATAGTTCTCGAGATCTACGATATTATACAAACGCAGAGTTGGTTATACAATTATATTTACTGTTAGCTTTTGGGTGCTTACAAATATTGTTCAATCAACGCCACTGTTGACTTTAATCAAGATTATATACTTAATGGACTCTGGCATGTCTCCAACCGCTTGTTCTCTTTATGTACACAAACCTATTACACCCTGCTTGAATGGACGCCCAGAGTTTTTGGCATTAGATCGCTTCAGTAACTCTAAGTGGGCGCTTATAGCACGCTCTCGCGCAAAAACCCAAAAAAAGCCATTTTCAACTTTCAATCAAAGTATCCCCCACCACGCCCACTGCCATATAGTGCCCCCAAAAACTGGAGGCATAATTACAGAGCGCTTTTCAACTTTACCGCAGAGTTCTGATTTGTAATGGAGTTGTGTTTTTGTTTTTTCTTCGGTTTTGTTTTTGTATTCGCCTCAATTTTTTACATTGTTTTCTTTTTAGGCTTTTGTGATTTGGCATGAAATTAAGACACCTTGAGCTTAAAGTTTAAAGCTAAGTGAGGCCCAACAGAGTCTACGGCTTAAATTGAAGTGATTAGTTTGACTAAGTGCACTATGAATAATGTAGGCATAAGCATAACCAGCTGAAACGAACGATTCGCATAAATTCAATTTGTTTAAAAGTGTTTTTCAACTTTCAAATTTGAGTTTTTCCCTGCCACCCTACCGACCCAATGGGAAAAGCACCGAGCTCAGGTGTTCTATTAAATTGCGTGACACTGCGACAGCTTTAACTGAAAAAAAAGTGTGGAAAAACTTCAAAGAAAATTCTCACAGAAGCCAGACACAGAAACTGTGAGCCATAATACCCAAAACGAGTCTGCTGAAGTCTGTAAATGTAAGTAAAGCATCTCAGGCTCTCACTCTCCCGCTCTCTATCTCTCTGACTGTCTGGCTCTCTTTCTAAACGGCTTTATGTGTCTCTGTGTGAGTTAACATAAAAATGAAAACCAGTAGTCATGTTTCGGTTGGAGGAGGGTTGACTCTCACCTCATCTCTATCTCTCTCTGTCAGAACATGACATTCACCCAGCATTAAAATCGCTACTTTTTCTCTACGCTTCATGTTCTGCTATATCTTATTGTTGTATATATATGTCTGTATATATAAAAAGGAAAGCAAACAGCGGCAGCAGCACCAGACAACGACTATAAAATATCCAAGCCAAAGAGACAAAGTCACGTTGACTTTTTGTGTACTTAAAGAGCAGCTAAAATATTAGAGACCCCAAGTAAAAGTAACAATTTAACACATTCGAACAGGAAAAAGACAACTAGACTTAGAGACCCATACCCAGACCCATAGCCTAGCTTTATATACCGTCCATACACAAACTTTTGACCTACTGAAGACTCTCGACCGAGGCTTTACAAGACTTCAGGGGGGCGGGTGCGGTGGCAATAATTTTGCCAACTAAACTGTAAAACGCTTTGACGCTTGAGTGACGCCAGGTTCGAGTTCGAGTTCGAGCTGCAGTCGTCGACTCAAGTCAAGTCAAGTCGACTTGAGTTTAGCTTCAGCTTCAGCTTTAGCTTTAGCTTTTAGTTATAGTTTCAGTTGCAGTTTAGTACAAGTCAGTTCAGTTCGAAATTGTTGTAGTAGTTGTTGATTCACGCCTCACAGTTTATATTAAAGTGATGGTGGTGGGCGTAACGCACGAGCACGACTTTGATATGCCCAGACAGTCAGATAGGCAGTCAGAAGAAAGAGAGAGAGAAAGATAGACAGACGGAAAGCAGACAAATACAATGTTAAACTTAAGTTGCTGTGCTAAATACTAGCAGTCTAATGACATGAGCTTATATTTTGCACTTGAATTCCTGCCAAGCATAATTACTTGCACCGAGAAATGAGCTTTAAGCACCTGACAGCGCTCAATGGAGCTTTAAATGCTAAGCTAAGATTATGGCACTTGTGTCTCAGAAGAAAGCTCATCCGTTCATTCGATTAGTTAAGCTGAAATAGTTCAAGTTAATGTAAATTATAGAAAAAGGGCTTCCATATAAACTAAAGCTCAAGTTTCAAGCACACATTATAAAGTTCTTTTATTTTGAGAACCGATATTGCAAAAACTAATATTGTAAAGTAAGCTTTAAGTTTTGGGGTAAGCTTTTGAAACGTTTTTAAACCAAATTGATTTTCAACTTACTATACATTCAACTCATTTAAACTTGAGAAAAAACTGGAACAAACTTGGAGCATTATCAAAGCTACATAAGGCAGGCTTAATCAAAGCTTAAGCCATACTTAAAGTTTCTACTTGCCACATTTTCACATGGCAAATAAAACAAGGGCGTACTACAAGCGTAATCCAATGATTTCAGCTGCTGTCACTTGGAGCTTTAACAGTTCCCAGATGGGTGAAAGGAAAAGAGAGAGAAAGAGAAGAACGTAGGGTTGCCAAGAGATGGCACGGTCGTGCCACAAGGTGCCGCAATGTCTCGCACTCTCTTGGTCAACTCTATCGCGCTTTTCCACATTCTCTTTCTTTCCGTATCATTTTCACTCTGTCTCTTTCATTCTTGCTGTCTCTCTCGCTTCCTGTCTCTCAGTCTATCTGTCTCTTTTATCTGTTTTCATTTTGTATTGTCGTGAACTCGCTCGTAAGTGAGCTTAATGTGCGCGTAAAAGATTATATGGCAAACTTGGCAGTGTCCATCGATACCGCCCCTTTTCCGACCTCCTCCTTCCGATCCATAAGTGGCAACAGCGGACAAAGTTTGCCGGCAGCCAACGCGTTTATTGCCAATTTTTGAATGCATAAAACGCAATCATTGCACACTGCCAACAAAATTCCGCCCACACACACAACACACACATGGAACAAAAGCGAAGCGAGAGTGGGCAAACGGGCGGTAGGTCGGTCGGTCGGTCGGTTGTTCAGTCGTTTAGTCATTCGTTCGGTTGGTTCATTGGGGTGGCAGCACTCATATAGAGTCGTATATGGGGCAGCATGCCAAGTGTAAAGTGTGGCACTGCAGCAACAAGACTCAAAGACTCCTCCTGCTGCAGCCAGCTGTCGCGCCATATACATATACGGCGTAATATAATGCTATATATAGTCGTATATATCCATATAGTTTATACTTAAATACCCTGTGTATGCGCAGCGCAAGTAGGTGAAGAGTTACCACATCCCAGGGGAATTGAGGGTCGAATCTTTGAAGTCATAGATCCCCAGATTTTTAAAAAATATGAAATTTGCATGAAGGGAAAACATTTTGGTAGATCTTCTGGATTTGTCAAAGAAAAATCCATATAAAAATAAACTTTCGTTTAAGTTAATCAAAAGCTTCTTTACAGGGTATACACACGTCGTAGCTATGCCATCTAACACAAATTTACTTGTTATATATGTGTCACCCACGCGTTGAAAGAGGCCAGAAACAAGTGCCAAACATCGTGACCAGAAATGGGGCACACTCTGGGTATTGGCTCTAGCTCTGGCTCAGGCTCTGGCACACGAAATGGCAATGGGATTGAGAATGAAATTGGGCATAGGTTTTGGCTGCGACTGTGGGCGTGCAAATGGGCATGGTTTTCGGCTGCTGACAGCAATAATAACAATAACAACGGCAGCAACAACAGCAACAGCAACAACACATGGAGAATTGAAAGAGCTGCATTGGGTTTTCGGTTTGAGGCATTTCTAATTTCAGATCCGTTTCTAATTTCTGGCTTTCATGTGCCACAAACACATACACACACACGCTCATACAGAGAGTGTGAGCGTTGGCAGCGTTTTGCAGCGTCTGGCATTGCTGCTGCCAAAGCATCCGGGTTGGCAATTACTTTTACATGTTGCCAATGCGACAGCAGCAACCAACAACAGACTGAGCAACAGCAGCAGCAGCAACAACAACAACAGCAACAGCAGCAGCATCAACAACAGCAACAGCAGCAGCAACAGCAGCAATAACAGCAGCAACATAGCGGCAGCCGCAGCTACCACAGAGACGCAAGCAGCATGCGAAAGAACCACAGCCAATGTGGCGCGGCAGCAGAAACACACATACAACACACACACACACAATACACACATACAACACACACACACAATATACATACACACACATACATAGACACTGAAACGCGCTTAAGTGGCTGCGTCATTAGGCTCCAAACGCTGCTGCTGCTGCTGCTGTCCGCTGTCATGTTGCAAGCAGACATCGTGTAGTTGTAGCTCTATCTGTATCTGCATCTGTGTCTATGTGCTTGTATATATCTATATGCATCTGTGTACATCTCTATACGTACGTGAGTGTGTGTGTGTGTGTGTGTGTGTACATAAATTAAATTCTTAAATTGCTCGTTAGCTCATCATGAGTCTTGCTACACTCATTCATGCAGTTGTCGCTGGTTGCTGCTGTCGCTGCTGCTCGCATCGCTCTATGCATGGCCAGCAATAACAATAATCATGCCACCAACGACAGCAGCAACATCAGCAACGACAACAACAACAACAACAACAACAACAACCACGCGTAGTTGTACAACAACTCTGAGTTTGTTGCGTTAGCTGGCGTGCTCTTGGCCATTATGTAGGTCATTTCAATTTGTTGTTGCTGTCGCTGCTTCTGTTGCTGCTGCTTCTGTTGCTGCTGCTGTGGCCTGTCTTTGTTTTTCTTTTCGCTCCCCACACATTTACCCCACCAATTGTCGCCGCTTCACCCCTCCTCCCCCCTACCATTCACACTGATATCATTTATAAAGCTCCCTCTAGCAACCGCACAGTGATTTCACTTTGGATTCTCTATGCGCTTTTAATATCGCGACGTTGGCATCTTCAAGTGATTTAATTTAGCGCCAAATGGATTTTCTGTGGCATACTCTCAATCTCTTCCTCCCATTCTCTTTCTACCTCTCCCTCTTCTACTCACTCTCACTCACTCTCCATCTCTCTCATTCTCTGTGTATCTATCGTATTTCGGGAGCTAGTATTCACGCTTGTGGCACACACACACAAATTATGAGAAGTATTCAAACAAGGGGAATGAATATCTTAATAAGAATCGACTCTATATACATAATTTAGTATTTGCACTCAAGTCTTTTGTTTGAAGTTACGACTGGGCCTAAGAACACACAGCAATAAGCCATAAAAACTAGGGCCTTGTCGTAGTTTATATACTCTACTAAAATCTCGTGTCAGTTTCGTGTTAATTAATTTTACAGATACTCTTTAGTATTATATCTATACATCTATATCTATAGAATTATATGCAGGCAACTTGTAGATCGACAAAATATCTATAGAACTATTGCCCAATACCCTCGGAAAATCTCATAAAGAACACGTTCATAGATCTCCACACATTTTCCAACATCTGCTTAATTAACACACACTCTGACTTTTGATTCGGGCGAGTGATATATCTGCTGATCGGATCAGATCTTGGGCGATAACTCCATCAACTTTGACTGCAGTTGACTTGAGGCTTTTGTTACATTGTGAATGCAATTTGTGAATCATCAGAGAATCAATGAATCAATGAACCGCAGCAATCGCATACATTTGAGGAGCGTTTTTTTTTTAATGATATGGCAAAAGGTGTCGACTGCCCATTCGATATACGATATGCGATATATATACATTATATAGAGGCGACAACGAACTCTTGACAAAAGCTCTGATTTATGACTAGCTGTGACTAAGCAGACGCTTACGATATTACACTGCGCAAAAAGAAGGCTGCATTCTTAAGTAGAACTAAATTATGGAATACATAATGAATAATATAGTATACTTATATAATACAGATTGTACAGTTTCAATGTCGGCAGCTGTTGTGCATTATGTATGTGCATCATTTAATGGAATTTATACATTACAAATTGCGTCAGCGTCTAATGTTTATAATAAGTTAACTAAACTGTCTCTAGGTCGGCATAAAAAAAACTAAGTATCTCATATCCACTAACTCTTTGAGCGACCTTATAGAGTGGGTCGTCAGCGCGCTTCAATGGACTCGTTTATATCTGGGGGCACCCAATTTTCGTTATTTTTGAAGAAGAATTTCGTAATTTGTGTGCGAGTGCGTTTGAGTGTGAGTGTGTTTGAGTGTTTGTGAGTGTATTGTGGCCCTGTACTATGCTTAATTGTTTAATTTGTTGCGTGAAATATGTTTATGACACCTGCTGGAATTGTGGCATGGGATTTTCATAAAGTGTGAAAACAGCTGAAGGGAAATGGCCAAAACGCTTGATGGACTGTGCGGGCTAAGGGAAAGGAAATGTGTGAAAGTAGGCGCTTAGGCCAGTTTGCCATAGATTAACACAGAGTGCGAACTGCGACTGAGACTGCGACTGAGACAGAGACCAGAGACTGAGACTGAGACTCAAACTTAATGACAGGAAAACACAGCAGGACAGTGCTTAGACGATAATGTCTTAAGAGTGTTGGGGGAAAAATTAATTGCAAAGGCACGCAAACACACACAAGAAAGAAATACAGAAAGAAAAAGCATTTCAAGCTGTCGCTGGTTGTTGTTGTTGATTTGATATTTTGCCATGTAATTGCAGCTAAATGCATTCATTCGCTTTCAGCTTAGCAAAGTCTCTATCTGTCTCTCTGTCTCTCTTGGTCTCTATGTAGTTCCCCCTAGTCCAGGGCCCATTAACCTCATTTCACAGCAGTTGCATTGACTAAGCCAAGTCAACTTGACTTGACTTGAGTTGAGTCGAGTCGACTTGACTTGACTGGAGCAGCGCTGTCATAGTAAATTGTATTGCTTCAGTTGCCTCTGCTGCTGCAGTTTGGGTGCTCTTGAGGCACAGATTCAGTCAAGGCATCAATTAAAGCAACTAATTCAATACGGAATAGGAATCAAGATTGAAATCGGAATCGGATTCGCAACCGGCAAAGAAATTATAATCAGTTGCAGTATCATCAACGTTTCTACAAATTCAATTTGCAATAATCCGCTAAATATATATATATATATATAGATGGCTATATGCAGAGATTGTTGCCATAAAGAAGAAAACTGGGCAGAAAAAATACCGAACACACAAAACCAATAACAGCGAACAATTCAAATTATGCAAAAACTTTGGTTCGCAAGCGCAATTTACTGCGGAATCTCGAACAAGAACAAGATGAACGCGACGAGTACATCGAACACAGCTAATGCTCAATTGAACGACTAAAGGATACCGCTTAAATATTACAGCAGATCAATAAATGAAAACTTTGAATATAACGTACATACAATTAAAGCAGCTAGAACAGCTTAAAGCTATTCCTCTCCCAAATCATTGATCTGCTAAAGAAGCTTTAAGCTTCTGCGATATATATCAAATAATTAACCTAATGAAGAAGCTTTAAGCTTTATATGTATACACCCATACCTTTCCCAAATAATTAATCTACTAAAGAAAGAGCTTTAAGCTTGTTATTATTTGGTAAAGCTACTTTAAGTTCCTACAGCACTGCATACCCTTTATGCCATCAATTACGGGGCATCCAAAGTATGCAGACTGGCAATACTCCGAGTGCCGAGGACTGGAACTTGGCTTGGGCTCTCTCGAAGGTCACCCGAAATGGCCAATAAAATGAAATTCCAGCGCTTTGCCAATAAAAAATGCAACCCATTTGAAATCGTTGACAAATCGAACGGTGCGTGGGCCCAAAGGGGTGTACCGAGGGCCAACGGGTGGACAGACATAAAGTTTGCAGCCGTCATTGTTCTAAAAGTGTTTTAGTAGTTTTGGGGGCGTGGCAGCGTGACTGCCACTAACTGCAAATGTTATGCGTAAAGCAGCAAAAGAAAGCATAAAAAACACTCAAGTGTAAGCGCTAAGTGGGAGCGGAAAGGAAAGGGAGGAAGCGGAACTGAAATCGTTTGGCTTGAAGTTTTGTTCGAGTGGCGCACGGCGGATTCCAATTGAGTTTATTCACGAACATTTTTTCCATGACTGTTTTTTTTTTTTTTTTTTTTTGTTGCCTGTTATTTTCTTCTTCTTTCTGGCCATAGCCAATTTGATGCGGCGGATTTGGCGTTTGTTTTTACGACACTCGACTGGAGTGATGCAGCGGATGGCCGGAGAGAGTGGGAGTGAAGTGGGTGGCAGAGGGAATGTAAGCCAGAGATCGGGGGAGATGTAGCTGGACGTGGACCAAGGCGTTCTGCCATGTAACGGAACAAATTCTTTTTGGCGTTTGGTTTTGTATATTCTTTTTTTTTGCGCTCTGCTCTGATTTTGGCTGCCGGAAATTGCTGCCATCGATAGCTCGGGCAGGCTACGCCCACAGCCAACCAACCACCCACCTTCACCCGCCACGCCCCCTCCTGCCACATAGTAGTCGAACGGCAGTTCAGACGACACTTTGGCAATTTATTTCGATTGCGTTGCCGCCGCTGCGTCTCGGCGTGTCCTTTAGCCACTGCCACTGCCACGCCCTTGCCGCCCCCTGGAGCTTGATTTGCATAAGCGCCAGTCAGCCAGCCATGAAAATGACACAGTCTAAAGAGAAAAAAAGCAAAGAAGACGCACAAGGAAATGGGAAAGAAAAAAAGATTAAGACCAAAATACAAATCAGTGCATAATTTTTCTATTAAACATTTTCCACTGGACAGTTGTAGGTGGAAGTGGATCTCCAACTGTCCAGGGTCCACCTGAGCCCATTTTACAGCTAGGTCACGTAGCACATGGGCTTAGTGGCAGTTGGAATGAATGATGAAGGGGGGTAGAGGGGGTAGATGTAAGTACAGTTATAGGACACGTTTCATTTGCCGCTCAACATTTTCAATCTGAGCGCGTTTTATATTCAATTTTTGCACGATTTTCCCTGTGATGTGGGCGGTAGATGGTGGGCGGTGGGTGGTAGATAGATGGGTGGCGCATTAATTTGATGGCAAACGCTTAGATACAGCAGCCGCTGCTATAGGGCAGGGCTATAGTTGCCATGGCAGTAGAAGCAGTAGTGTCACAGCCCTGGCAACAAACTCCGCTCCATATGCAAATTGGAAATTTGTTTTGTTTTTCTACTTCTTTTTTTTTTGCAATGGCAGCGCGAAAGTCGCGCCAAATGAAAAGCAAAAGCCGATTGAAATGAAATACACGAGCACAGCATTTAATTGAAATACGTGGGACAAATGTGCAGAAATTGTTGTTGTTGTTGTTGTTGTTGTTGTTGTCAGATATAGTACAAGCATATACATATATGTGTCTATATACATATATGTCATACATATTCAATAACAGTAAAATGCAAATTCGCAAATATCTAAAATGGAAAGTGAAGGCGAAAACGAACAGACAAAAAAAAAACTATAAACAAATCATAAAAGCAAAAGCCACAAACAAAAGGGTTCATGCGGGGAGGAGGGTGATCGGGGTCTGTCTGCTTTGCTGCATAACTTTTGCTTTCGAGAATCAGCGGTCTCATCAGCATATAGACGTCTGATCATCGAATGAAAGCACCTAAAGCGTTTTGAATGAAAACGCACATAATGCATGAAGATAAAAGTCTACCTGTCTCTCTTTTTCTTTCACTCTCTGCCTCTCTCTCTCTCTATAGAAATGTTTTTATATATATTATATCTGTCGATCAACCTTTATATAATATCATGGCACCTGCAATTGCTGACTTTGACGAAGGAATAATAATAAAAGCCCCGTCATACTCATATAACAGCTTCATTATAAAATTTTTTGGAAATTCGTTCTCATGACAGCCGAACTATATGATATATGTAATAATCATGCAAGATATACGATACACCGGATATTAACAGAACACTACACTGCTGAATGAGTATTGATAGTAATACCAGCAGAAAGTATGTGGGAATTTCTTTAATTAATAAAGAATTATTGTAGTTAGTTTTATAAAAACTATATTAACAATAATTATTATAATTGCAATCATTATTATGGGGATATTAAATAGAACCATTCGACACCAATTAGAGGCCTACTGATAAAGAATTGATTAATGATCTCTGAGTATTTTCTTTCTATTCTCTAATTGAAATTTTCCGACTTAGTAATTTTCTTTAATTTAAATTTTGAGCACATGAAATCCAAAATGTGATTAAATTAAATTACTAAAATTAAGCATATACATTAATAAATTGCAGTTGAAACAAGTTTCTTGAAATGAAACGAAGAAAGTTGTTCACACTTTGGCCATAAAATTTGTCATAAATTAAGCCAAAATATGAAATATTTGAAATGACTTTGAAGCCGGCTAAAAGCAACTTTAACCGGCACGAAATCAATTTTGAAAGCGAATAAAAACACAAGAGAGATATAGCAAAGAGGAAGCGAGTGGTGGAGAGGAAAAGCGAGCTTTTGATATATATGAATAGAGATAGCAAACGAAATGTTCAAACAATAAATTCAAAATCAAATAAATTCGAATGCGCCATGCACTTTTCAGAGCACTTCATCAGCAAAAATGCTTGCATATTCATAAATTGCCACAAAAGGAAATAAAAAACTACAAGGAAAGTGTGCGGAAAAAGGAAAAGAGAGAAAGAGTGTGTGAGAGAGTGATGGCCAAAATGGTTTGGGACACGACATGGTTCTGGCTCTGACTCTGGCTCCGGTGTGTGCCTTTTGGTGTGGATTATTGTCGATGATATCGAATATCAAGTGCCTGGCCATAAACAACTTGACCTTGTGCACGTACCAATATACCAATAGCACTAAGCAGCATACCATAGCTGACTTCCACACACAGACATACTATCGACACACACACACACACAGACTATACTATCGACACACATACATACATATATTTTTTGGCCCAGTGTGGGTCGCGCTGTAGCCATGTCCAATGCCCATTCCCAATGCTCATCGATTACCCGTTCACGTTCACGTTCACACGTTCATGTTTCATTCCCTCGTTCCGTCGTTCGTACCCTCGTTCCGTGGTTCGTTCGTTAGTTTGTTCATTGGTTCGACCGTGGGGCTTATGGAAACTAAGCTACCTCTCTGTTGCATGCTCATAAATGTGGCTAATTTTGCACAGTGTGACCATTGCCGTGTATAGAGTAGTACCCCAGTAGACCTCATCTATATTGAACTGTGGCAGTTATTTCGGTACCATCATCATCAGCATCATCATAATGATCATCATTATAATCATCATCATCGCTAGAAACAGCAGAAGCAAACAATTTCAGTCACGGCACGTTGCTAAGCAGCTGAAACGAGCTGATTGAAATGCCTCGACGCGACTTCACTCGACACTCGACTTGTGGCTTGACTTGACTTGGTTCCATTTCTGCTCTGCGAGTCGACAAAACTATCGATAAGCCAACAGTCGTGTGTGCTGAACGCAAACGATATAGCAACGAATGCAAAAGCATCAAACAGCACATATGGTAGATATTATAAAAGTCTAACAGCACGACTTGAAATGAGTGTGATAGTAGGGTGTGCTGTGCTTAGACTGAATCTAATCGAAAGCTTGAGACAACCTTACAACTTTGTAGATCACTATGAGGTTAAAATGCTTATGAAAACCTTATATACCCGCTGGGATTGGGCATAGGGCATGCTGCAAAAGCATCGTCACATTGTGGCCAAGTCGTGAGTCAGCTAAACTGTCTGTTAACCCGGCCAAAATCGGTTTGTAAGTGTTTTTAGCACGCAATTCAGCCATTGGGCCATTTCTGGCCCATATTTCTTATTTATCTCTCATTCTCTTACTACAATTCTCACTCATTCTCTCTAATTCGCTCAGTATCTCACTCTTTGACTCAAATTGCAATTAGTTTGTGGCCCAAAATTATTGGCTAGCCATCAAAAATTGTTAAATTGGTTTTATGCGCGCTTCCAGCATCCCAAAAATATTTAACAGATATGCCATAAAAAAAATACATTTTTATATATACGCTATGCCATAAACGCAGAGAGCTCATTAAAAAAATATGAAACATATCAAAGACCACACAAAGCACAAACAAAATGTGTATCAAGTCTAAAGAGAAATGGAGATAGAGAGGAGATTCGCTGTAGGGAGATGTATATGCATAGCCCCCTATACTTTATAATTCTGACATCATTATAGAGAGCCAAATAAAAGCTCTTTATTTTGATAATATTTCTCTGTTTCCCCGTTTCATTTTCATACTTTTTAGACCCTGTGTTTGAAAAACACAAAAAGGGTCTATTAACTTTGTGCAAAGTCGATTTGTGTGTAACAGGCAG
>JBANCZ010000397.1:0-37772 GCA_037040025.1 Sphaerogastrella javana
AAATGATTCTGATCAAATACATATCGACTATCACATGCTCTAGGCATAATTACTCGACTAAATCCTAAGATGAATCATTCTCAACTGTATAGTTCATATGCATAGATACATTTTATTTGACAGCCTTAATATCTGGAAAATATATTATCGATATTGTTTATACCCCTTTCTGTATTCACAAATGTACAGGGTAAATATGCTATGGCCAAATGATGAAATGAATCAATGAGTGAGTGGCTTGTTCCCCGTCGTGGTAACTACATGAATTAAGTACGGGTACTAAATGAAACTGTTTGCAGAAAGCGCTTAATTCCGCTAAATGAAGTGCTCATGAGATTATTTAGGTTTACTATATAATCGCATTGTGATTTGCCAAATGAATGGCTTGAATAAACTTTTACAAAATTTCTGAATGAACTGAAAGTTTCTTAGTTAAATATATAATTCATTCATATTTATATCATGATAATAATTAAAATTAATTAAAACGCTAAACATTATGCCGAATCTGAATACTTTGCAATCACAATTTAAAGAATTTTAGCTTGAGTCACTAAATTTAAAAATTAAAATTAAGAAAAAATAATAATATAATATATAAACAAACTATTCCCAAGCCAAGATACGATTTTTGTGTTGTACTTTAGTCACATCTAAGCACATTTGAAACTTTAACAATGGTCTATAGGGCGTGTATTTTCTTTGAGCATATTTCTTTTGAATTCAACAGATCTTTATAGAACATCTAGAACATTAATTGTGAGTTGTGTGGCATGTGTCCGCCATGAACTTGAAGGTGTAATCGTTTGATTACTATGTAGTTGGGGGTTTTTTTTACGATGTGCTTCGGCCTTGATAGGAGACATCATAAACTTTCTGTGAGCATCAGCAACACGTTTAATTTCACAATCTATTGATAGTCATTTGATGGCCCATTTGAGCATTAGAGAGCCGGACAGACGAGTTGAATTGGAAAACCGCTTTGTTAGCCACCATTGACTTTAACGACTTCAATGCGAACTCAAACTCCAACTACAACTACAACGACTCTGACTCGACACCAACAACATCAACTTCAACTTCAACTCAATATCGAACTGGACTTTTCTTTTTTTGGGTGCGCCATGATTGTTGCTGCAGTTGACGTTGACCCAATCCCAATGGCAAAACTTGAACATAATCGCACCCGCACCAACACCCGCACCATCATCCTCATCCTCCCAATTAACTTCTCCGTAATCCCACAGTCTTGCATTTAGTCTCATTTAGACTATATGTTTGACCATTCGCTGGATATCCGGTGATGTTGTCAATACTGTAGATGCGACTCGCACCAACTTTCGCTTTTTTTCGGTGCACTCTCATGCCAAAATGCGATTAAGAAAGGCTCCTTGGAACTGGTTGCATCCAAAGTCATTGACTGCACTCCACTGACACTGAAATCGCTGACTTCTATAGCATTGAAGTTGTTGATATTTTTATAGATGTTGTTGTTGTTGTTGATGTTGGTGAGGTTGTTGAGGTTGTTGTTGTTATTGTCATCTATCTGTTAATTGGTATTGTAGTTAATACAAGTGTTTCGGCTTGAAGTGTACATGTGTCTGGAGAAGATCAATGATGGAGCAGCTGCATTTCACCAGCCAACCGATATGGTCAAACTGTTGGACCAGTTCATGATGAAAGTGGAGGCAGGCATTTGCTTTATGGCAACGCTTCGGTTCAGTTCCCAGGCTACTGGTCATGACTTGACATCGGAGCAGAGTCATTGACGTTGTTGTTAATGTTGATCTTGTTGTTGTTATTGTTGTTGTTGTTGTTGTTGGTATTGCCAAAGTCTTTTGTTCTGCCACCGGCCATGATTCATTTTCATTTTCATTTTTATTTTCATTTTTCATAGTTGCTTAATTGAAAATGCCTTGGGCCAATAATTCAGTTGTTGTCCCCACAGAATTTCGCACGATAATCTAGCATCTTGTTGCTTAGTTGGCTTGACTTTGTTTCTTCGTTAACAATGCAACAAACAAGAATTCGCACGGCTTCAACTCCCTAACCACAAGTAAAAGACACAATGCTTTGGCTAAATGCAATCGTTTATTGCCCGAAATAACACACTCACACTCACATACACTCAGAGATTTGACTCTATATAGTAAGTGGCACACCCGTACACCCAACATCCAGGCCAAAGAGTGCAAAGTGGCGCCCCAAAGTGCCAGACATTCAGTCCTTCTGGCAGTTTGTTTGCAAATTTAATTTATAACAACAAACAACGTAAAAATAAAAACAAAATTTAAAATGTCAAAACTTTTGATTGCACAACTCTTGACTTTGGTGCCCGCTGGAAGGGACCAGAAATCCAGCGAAACGCCAAAACACCCATGGAGCACCACTTTTCGGTTGCATGGGTGCGGCCCCCAGGGCGTATACGCAACTTTAGCAGACATTGATCTTTTAGGGCGTTGACATTGTGACGTGCGTGTACGTGCAACGTATGCAGGGAGACTCCAAAACGAATAACGAATAACGTATAACGTAC
This sequence comes from Sphaerogastrella javana, assembly GCA_037040025.1. Taxonomy (NCBI): domain Eukaryota; kingdom Metazoa; phylum Arthropoda; class Insecta; order Diptera; family Drosophilidae; genus Sphaerogastrella; species Sphaerogastrella javana. Next base: position 2,537 of record JBANCZ010000397.1, read on the forward strand.
AGTGTAAAATGTAAAAACGTAAAACGTGACGTAACGTGACATGACGTGAGGCACATTCTACTCAAGCTACGTGCACCAAGAGCACAAAACCCCAAAAAAAACTAAGAAAAATAACAATAACAAAAATCCAAAAAAAAAGAGAATAAAATAACAGAAAAGTAACAAAAAAAATAACAAAAAAAAAAGAGAGAAAAAACAAAAACAAAATAGAAGAAAATAAATTAAAAACAAAATTTCATTTACTAGACTCTATGGCGACCCTTCAAACTTGTTTACATTTTTACAAACATTTCTCAAAGCGAATTGAACTTAATTTTTTAAATATATTTTTATCTCATCAAAGCGCAGAAAAAGTAGATTTTTTTTTAAATTTAATTTATGAATGCCGTTTGGGTAGTTTATTCTAGCACAAATGCCAAAGACTTGCAGCAATTCTAAGGCATTTTTTTTTTCAACTTGATTCAACTCAATCAAGGCTCCATTGTGAGGCAACGCAAGCAATTTGCGAATTTAGTGCACAACAACAAAAGATACACACATGAGTGAGTGTGAGTGTGTGTGTGAGTGTGTGTGTTAGCTTGAGCACTTTTTAATAGCCAGTTTCATTTTCAAGGCTAACCTCATGTAGGCTTTATGCAAAACAATCCAAATAAACAACGAGAGCAACATCACGGCAGCAACAGCAGCAGCAACAGCAGCAACAGCAGCAACATCAGCGACAACTTTAGTTGAAAATTGCACATACGAATACTATGAACATATGTGCATGTGTATGTGCGTATGTATATTGGCATGTGTGTGTGTGTGTGTGTACTTACATACCATATTATGTACCCTATCTACGCAATCATTTTGCAGGCGTAACACAAACATGCGGCCATCATAGTTGTCGCTTACATAAGCAACGGGCTTCCCAGCTGCAGTTGTTGCTGTTGCAGTTGCAGTTGCAGTTGGAGTTGTTGTTGCAGTTGCAGTTGTTGTTGCAGTTGCAGTTGCTGTTGTTGCAGTTGTTGTTGTTGTTGCCGCTTTGGGTAGACTGTAGTCGAAACAAAAAATGTGCCACAATTGTCCGGCCGAGTGTCCGCTTGCCCCAGTGTTGCAACTTGTCGACATCATCAGCAAACTTGCTAGCGATAAATTGTGGCTTGGGGAGCAGCAGCAGCAACAACAGCAACAGCAACAACAATTGCAACAGCAACAACAACGTCTACGTTTGCAAACTCCTGTGTCTGCATTTTCGGTTTAGCACATTTAAAGTGATTCTCAAATTTGGCCGCATTAAATTACAAGCTGCAACTGTAACGGCCACTAGAGACAACAGCAACACCAACAGCAACAGCAACACCAACAACAACATCAACAGCAACAGCTTTCGATGTCTGTTTGGCTGTTTGTCACCCTGCGGCTGGGTCTGTCCATCTATCACAACGCATTGAGTTACGATTTTAATTGCAAAGTATAAAGTAAATAATTGAATAGTAGGGTACGGTGCTCAACATTGGTGACCCTGTGTTTAGTACATATTGTGGGTGCAGCAGTTGATTTTCAGCTTGGAATAGTATATTTGTTGCTCAGTGCTATTTTCGACAATCCATTTCGTTTAATGTTATTAACAATCGATCGTTCATTGACAACAACAATCGAATATCGATAACAATAGTTGGTCTATAATGCTATTCCGTCAATTGTGTCAAAGTATAACATTCTAACTTCAAAGGTTGCGCCTGCTATGGCCATTCTAAATTATGGGGTTCCCAATTGCGGGAGCAACTATCCAAAATTCGTTTGATATGCCTGCAGAGCAATCGAATATTAGTACCTATGGCTGTCATAGTTTCCAAAATTTAAGCGCTCATACGAACCGGCTTATAAACATTCGATCATTCGATCATTGCTGACTTTAATTGGTTCTTCAACCGGATCTAGAATATATGTAGAGTACATCAAGCCGACTTCTGTATGACACACACTCATTTCGACTTTGTACGAAATTGATACACCCTCAACTGTTTGTCAAGCATAGGGTTGAAAAAGTAATTAAAAATGAACAGAAGAAGAAAAAGACTAACAAATAGTATATGGTATACACTAAACACAGATATATTATTTTATATGGTATATATTATATAGTAACTCAAGCCCAAACACTTGACTCGACTGAATTAAAATGGATTTGGATTGGCAAAAGTTGCATTTGCCTTTAAGTAAATGCTAAGCTTACTTTAGTAACTCTTGCTATACCAATTCGATACCATTCGATCTCATTCGATAGCATTCGATTCGATTATGGCGCGTTATGTATTTTGGCGTAAAATGTACAAATTTGTCAAGAGATTGGAGCAATCAATGCGCGCATGAGCACAATGCGAGCCAAACTTAAACTAAACAGAAAAAAATTAAAAAATAAACAGAATACAAAAAATTGTTGGCATTTTATTTGGCTACGTTTGTCGCTTGTTATCCACTGTATTTTTTTTAAATTTATTTTTATTTTTTTTAAATACTTATTTATTTGTTGTTGTTTTTGGTTTTGGCATGCAATTTGTATGTATGCAATACTCGTTTGTAAGCAGCTGCCTGCAATTGCTCGATTCGTCGCATTTTCGCCTTTTCGCTTTTCATTTCGGCATCGGCATCAGCACCGGTAATAAAGAAATGTTAAGCAATGCGTGCGACAACTACAACAACAACATCAACAACATCAATAACAACTAATGTAAATTATGGCTATATATAAATGTAAATTGCACAGTTGGCCATAAACAATTGTTGCTGTTGCTGTTGCTGTTGCTGTTGCTGTTGTTGCCGCTGTCCAATCTATCGATCGTCTGTATAATTATTTTGATCTTCACTCTGTCAATGGGTAAATATGCCAAATGCTTAAAAGCATATACGTATGCTCTTTCCCCGCTCCATTCGCTTCATTTGTGAGCGTTCTGGCATTCCAGAAATTGAATCGAACTGCCAGAATGCTTTCCCAAATGGCACACTTCAGTTCACAATGGTATCCAAGTACTTATGCCGGATATGGAAACGACTTGACGGTTTGACGGCTAACAGCCAACAGCAAACAGTTAACATTTAACAGCCAACAGTTAACGGCCAACGTCTCAGGTCGAGAAACTTGGCTTATGGCTTAGAGGGAAAGCTTTATGCTCTGACTCAAGTCTTTGACTCAAGAACTATTTTTTTTTTCGAATACGTTTACATAAGTTGTTGTAATTATGTCAGGCCATATGTAACATATGCCAAGTGCTTCTATCAATAACTATTTATATTCGACTAAACTATTTAGACCGATATATATATATATATAATATGTATAATTATATAGGAAATGTTACCATTTACTTTCCAAGCAGAAACTTTAATTGAGATGCTTTATTTTAATTATAATTGCTTATATACATAATATTATAAAATACATTACCATATAATTAAAAATATATAACATATTTTAAATTTTAATTATAAATTCACAATAGAATATTAATTTAATTTTCAGTATCTGTAAGATTATTAAATTTCTTTGTCTTGAACCAGATATCACATAAACAAAAATATTTAAACAAAATTTAATTAGAATTCATAAACACAATTAAAGACAGTCAGTATATCAGTTTATCGGTCTATCAGACTATCGGTCTATCAGTCTCCCAGTCGATCAGTATGTCTGTCCGTCAGTCCGTCAGTCCGTCTGTCCGTCAGTCCGTCTGTCCGTCTGCATATCGATCAGTCAGCATTTACAATCACAATGACCGTGCATGACTTGGTCATATTTTCCAGACTTTGGACAAATAAATTCAATTAAAGCTTTCACCCTTCCGTCATTTCGAGTACTTGCTGTAGTAACTGTTTGACTGTGGTCAATTAGCAGGGAGCCCATATATAAAAAACTTCAACAAATTAATGCCCCGCTTTCAAGATAACTATAATTTTATTATCACTACTGCCGATTTATTACTGATTTCCAGATTTTCAAGCTAACATTTATCTATAATTATTGGTTAAAGAAAGTATTTCTTTCAAGATAAAGCCAAATTATGAATATCTATTCATAAAAAACATATATGGTATATCTGTACATATATCCCCATCTTAATTAGACAGAATCCGCATCAATTTGGGGGAAAATGTGGTTTCTGATGATGATAATAATGATGATGATGATGTCCAATTGCTGTTTTTCATTTTGTCTTAGTTACGGATATTTAATACTTTTTTTTCGGTTAGTCGTATAAAAATAACTTCGATTTCGATGAATGAAAAAAATGCGTGTGTGCGTGTGTGCGTGTGTGTAAGTGAGCCAAAAAAACCGGCATGGATCGCACAGACGCACATATATATATATACATACATATATCTAGGGGCTACAACTTTTTTGTTGTTATTTTTATACGGCTTTTGCTTATGTAATATAATTTTTTTCACCTTTTTTTATTTGGATTTTTTCGACCAAAGTGTGCCTGAGTGTAAGGGAGAGGGTTATACTTTTCGTTGACTTTATAATGTTACCAAACGTTGGCATTTTAAATCAAAAAATCCGTTTTATATATGTAGACTATGACAGATATATAGTATTTCAGATATTTCTGTTCATAAATTTTATGAGCATGCAGCTTGGAATTTATGACACTTACTGTGATGGAGTACAGCAAAAAAAACATTGATCTCTTTAAGTTGCATTTACTCTAATTGCCAAAAACAAAAAAAAAAATGATTGTTTTGCTTTTACAATTTGGATGGATTCGTTTGTGTGAGTGTGAGTGTGAGTGTGAGTGTGCCTTATTTATTTTTATGTAACACAGTGAAAAATTACAATTAATATTGACTTCCTCATTTGCAGAGCGCCCCAAGCGACAACTTCTGCGACTTCCCACCATATTAAAGATATATTCATACAACCAACAATCTTAACACTCACACACACACACACACACCCATCATAGTTAACAATGAATGACTACAACCATCAACCAACAACCAACAACAACTAACAACAAAACAAACATTAGTCGCTCGATGTTGTATTTCATTAAATTGAATTCCAAATTTGCATATTAAGCTCATCACATTGTGTAACTTTTTTGATAGACTGCAACAGTCGCGCCGACCTTCATGGGAATTTGTCGTGATTGAGTTGCTTTGGTATTTTTTCGACCTCTTCTTCTTGTATTTATTTCACGTTTATTTACTTCTGTACTGTGGATTAGATCTGAATTGGTATTTTAATTCATTGATGTCACTGTGTCAATGTTTAGCGTGCTGGTTTGTGTGTCATTGTGATCTTCTTCCGCCTTTTACTGCATCTGTATCTATATATTTGTAGATATACATTTCTGTAAATTATTATCTGTATAATAATGTATGCATAAATTGATGTTATCCTTGCAGTTCCGGCGTGGAGCGGCCTGGCAAACGCTCTTCCTGCTCTGCGCACTCGCCTATTGCATCAATGGTAAGTTGGTCGATATTAGATCTCATGATTTGTATTATATTGATTAAATCTGTTGGCATTTATAGTGGCGAGCGGCGAGGGTCGAGTCGTTTGCTATTATACGAACTGGAGTGTCTATAGACCGGGTACTGCCAAATTCAATCCACAGAATATAAATCCATATTTGTGTACACATTTGGTATACGCATTCGGTGGATTTACCAAGGATAATCAAATGAAGCCATTCGACAAGTATCAGGACATTGAGCAGGGTAAGCCAGACACGCCCCCATTAAATACAAATGCTATTGCAACTAACTGAAATTAAATTCAACTTGACTGTAATTTCCGGCCTGTCTCAACTGTTTGCTATCCATCTCATGCTCCATTACTCGTTTACTGTTCATCCTTTAGGGGGTTATGCCAAATTCACCGGCCTCAAAACGTACAACAAGCAATTGAAAACGATGATTGCCATAGGGGGCTGGAATGAGGCTTCATCCCGCTTCTCACCGTTGGTAGCCAATGGCGAGCGCCGTCAACAATTTATTAAGAATATATTGAAATTCCTGCGACAGAACCATTTCGATGGCATTGATCTTGATTGGGAATATCCGGCACATCGCGAAGGCGGCAAATCCCGGGACCGTGATAACTATGCACAGTTTGTTCAAGAGCTAAGAGCTGAATTTGAACGCGAAGCGGAAAAGACTGGACGTACCAGATTATTATTGACCATGGCCGTACCGGCGGGCATTGAATATATAGATAAGGGTTATGATGTCCCAAAATTGAATAAATATCTAGATTGGTTCAATGTGTTGACCTACGATTTCCATTCCTCTCATGAGCCATCAGTAAATCACCATGCGCCGTTGTACTCCCTGGAGGATGACTCTGAATACAACTATGACGCCGAATTGAATATTGTAAGTGTTTAAATAACTATTTCGTTTGAATGGTGAGTCTTAATCTTCCATTTCCAATTTGTTTTCTAGGACTATTCCATTAAGTATTATTTGAAGGCTGGAGCCGATCGTGACAAGCTTGTGTTGGGTATACCCACCTATGGACGCTCCTATACGCTTATTAACGAGGAAAGCACCGAACTGGGTGCACCATCGGAGGGACCTGGTGAGCAGGGCGATGCTACCCGAGAGAAGGGCTATTTGGCATATTATGAGGTGGATTATATAATTATTATATATACCATGTATGAGCACTAATTTATTCTCTTACAGATTTGTCAAACACTCAAAGAGGATCCCGCTTGGACTGTGGTTCAACCGAACCCAAACGTTATGGGTCCTTATGCCTACAGACGCAACCAATGGGTTGGCTATGACGATGAGGCAATTGTACGCAAAAAAGCCGAATATGTAGTCGCCCATGGCCTGGGTGGTATTATGTTCTGGGCCATTGATAATGATGATTTCCGGGGCACGTGCAGTGGTAAACCGTACCCACTGATTGAAGCTGCCAAAGAAGCTATGGTTGAGGCTTTCGGGTAAGTGAATTCAAGAGTGCAAGCGTACAAGTTAATAGAATACAATCGATTTGTTACGAACACATTATTTTATTAAGATTGCTGCTTCGATTAGTGACAAAAATTAATCTAACGTAGCAATGATCGATAAAAGATAGTATACTAAGTCGATAGAATAGTGTTGCTTAAATCACGATACGATAGGATTACGTAAATTTATCGATATTAAATACTATTCATTGTATATCGAGTAACAGGGCTGCGATCGCCGCTTTTGACTCCAGGGTTACAGACGCACGCATTGACATTATTTGAATTCAACGAATTTTCTAAATCAAATTCATGAGACGATGCCTTGTTCATCTCTTATAGCCTGGGCATCAATGAGGTGGCCAAACCCAACGGCCCACAGAAGCCATCGCGTACAAGTGGCGGCACCAGAAATCGTCATAGTACCACAAGACGACCAGCAATAAGCAGCACCACTACCGCCACCACAGGAGCGCCTAAAACCACAATTCGATTGACTGAAGCAGAGGGCTCATCACTATATATTGGTGGTCGCGGTTCGACAACGCCACCACCACCAACCACCCCAGATCCAGGTTCCGATTTTAAGTGCGAGGAGGAAGGTTTCTTCCAGCATCCACGTGACTGCAAGAAGTACTACTGGTGCTTGGATAGTGGCCCATCCGGTTTGGGTATTGTAGCTCATCAGTTCACATGTCCCTCTGGCTTATATTTCAATCCAGCTGCCGACTCTTGTGACTTTGCACGCAATGTGCCTTGCAAGACCAAGAAGTAAGTGTTCTTCAATCCCATCCAGCGATGTTCTATAAATTTGTTTGATTATGCAGATCGACAACGGCGGCACCTGTTACTTCAACGAGCACTACAACAACGACGCCACGACCAACAAGTAGCTATAATCGGGTGACTGCTGCTCCAGTAGCACGACCAGTATATCCGCGTGTCACGACAACAACAAGCACTACCACGACGACTACCAGTACCACAACCACACCAGCACCAATAGAAGATGCTGCTGAATATGACTCGAATGATGAAACATCCAGCAAGACTGGTGAAGCCGAAGAGGATCCTCAAGTCATCAAAGAGCTGATCGATTTGATACGTAAAGTCGGCGGCGTTGAGCAATTGGAAAAACATTTGCTGCGTAACAAAGACGGCTCCATTACGCTCAAGGAAAACTCAGCGAGTGGCGCACCAACTACACCCTCCACCATTAGTAAATCTTTGTACGATCGTGTACTCAGTCGCCCTGGTACATTAAGCTCCTTCACACGCAATCGCTTCAATGCTGTCAACGTGAAAACTACCGAAACCACAGAATCAAGCAGTAGCACAACAAGCGATACCAGCTCACAGAATAATTACTCTAAGTATTCATCTGTGTTGCGCGGCAACAGTCGTCAGGGACCCCAGAACGAGGGCATAGACAAGCTGGCTGAATTCGATGGCTTCCTCAAAGAGCGCAAACAGTATGTGACCATCAATCGTAATCGTGGTAGCACTCGCGATGAGCAGGAGACCGAAACTAGCTCCGACAACGAAACCGACGAACATGACGACCATGCTGAGCATATACAAGCTGAGATAGATACAACAAAGCGTCCCTTCAGCTCAGCAACACCTTCCTATACAAGTCTACGACGTGCACGACCAAGCACAGCAGCAGCAGTAACGGTATCATCCGACTCTGATGAGGAACCGGAGCAGCCCGTGGTCAGCAAGGAGCAGACTCAGGGCAAGCAGTATGCCACGCTAAGTCGCACCCGAGGACGCACCACAGAACGACCGGAAACCACCGCTGCAGATTCAGTCGAAGCAGTAGTTAGCTCAACAACAAAACGGTATATTAAATTTTATTTTTTAAGAATATTTTATTCCAATTCGAATTTATTTATAAACAATCTGCAATGTACACTTTTTATGTTCGTAGGTATAAGTACTTTGAACGTACGCGACCCACGAAAAGCAGTGGTGCAGGCAATGCTGGTACCGAGTCAATTGATGAGGAAGCCGATGAGGATGAGGAGGAATACGAGGATGAGCCACATCAGCAAAATGTAACGGTACAAAGAAATCAAAGCAACACAGCAACAGCCACAACAACAACAAATACACGTAAATACGCGAGCATTGGCCGCAGAACCACAACAACAGCCACCACCACAACAACACCAGAAACAACTACAACAACAACAACATCCACCGGCACTGAGACTGCCAAGGCCAGCACAGACACCAACAACAGCAGCAACAATGTTAAAACTAATAACGTACTAGCAACCACAGCAGCACCACCCGAAACAAATCCAACCACAACCAAAACCACTACAACTCCAGCCACAGTCACTAACGAAACCACTGAACCAATTGAAAGCACTAGCATACCTCTCGCAACGAGCGCTACTAACACCCAAACATCCACCACCACAACCACCAACTCACCTACACCCACTTTAGCACCCACTATCCAAAGCCCCAGTCCGACCAATAGTATCGAATCATTGAGCCTGGCGGATGGCATTAACGATTTGTTAGAGCCACAACTAACCACAGAACAGCCAGAGATCAATGAGCTAGTCGATGCATCCCTGAACCCTGCCCACGATATTAGAATTGATAACCACCCAGCAGCACCGACAACAACTGCAACAGTAACGACGACAGCAACACCAACAACAACAACCACAACAGCAACCGATGCCGAACTGGCAAGAACACGAACAACTGGCAACAACAATATTGACGAAGACGATAACAATACCGATAACTATAACAGGCATTCAAACAATGTCGATAGCGAGGTAACGACCAAGACCCAATATAAGTACACAACCACAAATCGCAGACGTACAAACAACAATAATAATAATAACAACAACAACAGAAACAATGCAGATGCAGTCAACGATGCTAGTCGCAATGTTGTTAACAATAAAGGTTTGAGTAGTGTTAGTCCTAGTGTAAATAGCATTAGAAATACCTACTCTGGTAGAAGGCAACCACTGAACCGTACACAACAATTGCAACATGAACAACAATCAGAACTGACAACAACAACTGAACTACCTAACCTCACAATATCTAGTCCAAGACCATTTGGTTATCCCAGACGTCGCACACGACCCGTTAGCACCAAATCCCCAACCAGCAACAATAGCACTGTTAACGATAACGATAACAATAACGATAATGATAACAAGACGCAAAGTGATGATGTTGCGAACAAAGCTAAAACTCGTCTATCCCAAGTGGATAGGCCCAAGGTGAGTGCCAATAATACTCAAACGTTGTTGGACCATAGCAAAACAAACACCCAACCAACAACAAAAACAACAGCTAGCAAAACAACAACAACAACTACAACATTTGCAACAAGCACTCACAATGCTGTAGACATAGACGTAGACGTAGCTAATGGTAATGGTGACCATATCTTAAGGCATGACGTAGTTAGCAACCCTAGTTTAAGCCCTACTAAAGGTGACGAACCAAAAATCAAGTATACGTGGCGTGATGCACGACTTCCTTCGCGATTTTCAGCCACTAAACCCCTAAATGCACTTGAAACCGATGTTAAAGATTCGCGTAAATATGCTGGTAAGCGTTTGGCTGATACTGATACTGAGGCTGATTTCAATATCGATGCTACTGCTGGAATTAGTTCCAAACGTTTCCGCACCCGACGTCTCAATTCAGCCGAACAGGACCTGGAAGAAGATGATGATGAGTTAACAACTGTAGCTGCACCACTTGCCGAGACAACGACAGAACAGCCCAAGCAACAAATTAAAGTTGATGACGGAAAGAAAGAGGATGAAACTAAAGGTACTAGTAAAGTCGCGGAAACAGATACTGCATCCACAACAGAAGGTGCTACCACCCTCAATGAAGAAACTCAAACAGAGATTAAAAATGTTAAATCGGAGCATGGAACAGATACTAAAACCATTGTATCACACCAGCGTATGTATAAAAATGTAAGTCGAACCACTGGTAAGATTGAGGAAGCAGCTGAAAACACAAGCGAGGAATCTGCAGCAGTAACGCTGCCAACAACTGAACGTGCCACCATCGTGAAAGATGAAAATAATTCAAATACGAAATATTCAGTTCAACGTAAATATACAAATTCAAATCGATCAACTAACAATGACACCAAAGAAGCTGAAGTCATAGATAAAGAAACTACAGGACTTACCCAGTCAAATTCCCAGACGGAAGCTGAAACCGAAATCGAAACCAAAACTGAAACGGATGCAAAAACTACTACCTCTCAACGTGGTTATAAAAATATTAACCGTTCTGGTAGTAAAGAAAAAAATATCGCTGAAACCACTCACACGAAGGATGTGAGCACCTCTCAGCGGCCTTACCAAACTATACAACGTACAGCTCAACACACTGGTGCTGACGAACAAATACATTATACGGCGCTAACAAGAAATAGTAGCGGCACTCACTTGGCCGAAGGTCGCAGCTCGAGCTTTGTGCGCCATCCAACTGAAACAGACCGAGCCCAAACCAAGAATCTACCCAGATCGCGTGGTGGTCACATTAGCGAGACGGTGATTGAGGATGAAAATATTGCGGCTGAGATTATAGACGATGAACCACCATATGTGGCACGAGGCAGAACCGTTGCACCATCCGCAGTATCAAGCGATAGCTCCGAAGATAGCAATACAGCAAATGAACAGGAGTCTAAAGAGACTTCCACAGAAACAACCGCAGCAGCACATGATCTTGTTACCGAAAGTTCTTCTACCGCCGTCCCAGTTAGCAGCACAGAAGCTCTTGAAACTGCCAAGGAAACAACGATCGAGGATGGTGAGAGCAGCACCGCAACTGGCTCAAGCACCACACCAGCAACGACAACAACCACAACAAAACCGTCTGATCAGGAAATTGAAAAAGCAGCAGCAATTGACGAAAAGCAGTCGACGCAAAGCGCCACAGAGGAGGTAACTACTACAGCAGTCACTGAACCATCACAGCGACACCCTCTTTTCAGATCGAGAACAAAAACAACCACTACAACAACTGAAACGCCAACAACCACAACAACCACAGTAAATGCCACCAGACGTCCATTGACGCGAGGTAGAACTAGCACAACAGCGGCAACAAGCACTGCTAGTTCTAGCTCCAACGTGGAGCTCGATAACGAACTGGAACAAACCACTCCTCTCCCAAGACGACGTGTCATAGTTAGAGGTAGTTTCCGCCCACGTAAGGAGGGTGATTTATCCTCCCTACTGGCAGCAGATGCTAATAAACGAGTGAAATACAACCATGAAAATGCTAGTCAGGAGCAGACTGTAAAACAAGTGGTTTCCACAACAACAACACCAACAACCACTACCACCAGCACAACCACAACAACAACATCAACAACTACAGCAGCACCATCAGCAACATCAGCAGAGGACGAAGATGAAGCTGTGCCCTCAACAATTGCCAAAGGCAAAACACGAGCCTCACTAAGCAGTGTGCGCAATCGCACCACCAGTCAAACGGAAAAACTCGGCAACGGTGTCACACGCACGCGTACCACCTATGTGCGCACCATCGATGCTGGCAAAGTGGTTAAGCGTGTGCATACCAAGACTGTGCAGGAGAAGCCAGCAGAATATGAGTACATATATGATGAGGTCAGTGAACCAACGGTGAGTAGTACGCCGAGGGTAATCACACGCAACCGTGGCTCTGTGCGTTTCCAGAGTAATGATCTGTCATCGTTGTTGGCATTGGACTTTGCGTCACGTGGTCATCGGACTAAAACCACTGAATCGAGCGTTACGAAGACACGTCGTCGTTTATTAAAGAAACCCAAGGAGACACTGGAGCATGAAGAGGTTGAGGAGTTCGTGTACGAGACGAACGACAATGATGTGGAGCCTGAGGAAACAGAAACCACCCGCCGACCAACTACACAGCGTCGTACCCGACCCACAAGACCCACCAGACCTGCGACAACAAGCACAACAACTAGCGAACCAGATCATGAACCCGAACACGAAGCGAGCACGAGACGTACAAACTTTGTAGGCAAACGTCCTAGCACAACTACCACAACAAATCCACCAACAACGACAACAACAACGGAGGCAACCACGCCTAGTACAGTGACTAAAGAAGCAACAACACGTCGTGTGTTGACCTTTAAGAGGCCTTTAACAACCACTAGTGCCACAACAACAACCGCAGCCACCACTGAGGAATTATCTACCGAGACACCGGAGCCTAACAGCAGAAACTTTTTGAAACGTCTTAAAGGCACGAGTACCACCACAACAACAACGACTACCACAGCTGCACCAGAAACACCATCAAGCACAGAGGACCTAAGCGATCTGAAGCGCAAATTTACCAGCGCCCTCCATAGTCTACGCACAAATAACGCTCGGGATACCGAAGAGGTCACCACGCCCATCAATGAACTCAAAGACCCAAGCACTGGCGAGGAGAGACTTTCATTGCCCATATACCATCGCCGAAAGTATTATCAATATGTAAAGGATTCGCCCATCACATATATTGATAAAACACCAGCACCACCGGACGGTGGCACTGTGACAGTAGACATACAGCAGCAGATACATGATGTGTTCAATGTAAGCGAGAATGGTACACCAACTAATTCAATTGAGGACATTGAGGATGGCAGCCAGGATTTGGACCATCGTTTAGCCATGGAGCAAGCGCAGGAAATAAATGCTGAATTGAGTCATTTTTTATTGAATACCCCCGGGTCAGTGTAGGTCACCCGGGGGCAAAATCTGTCGCATCTGTTGATGAGACACAAAACAAAACCACAAGTACTGACACTGCTACGAGTATTGTCGAAGATGATGAAGAACTGATTGCAGACGTGGATGCTGATGGCGATGCAGGTACAGATGCGGTTGTACCAAAATCCCAACGTCAAGGCAAGACATTCAAAACAAAGCTGACAAATGAGACATCGAAGATTGTGGAAATTTCTATACTAAATGACACCCAAAGAACCGATGAGGACGGCCGTGCTCTACGCACATATACCCAACTGAACCGCACACGCCTAAGACCACAGCAAAAACAAGATGATGACAAATCGGATAAGTTAGATGAACAGCAACAAAAAGTGGAAACGAACACTCGACGTGGCTCTCAACGTTTCCGTGGTAGAAGCACAACCACTAGTACTACAGCCCAACCCGAAACCAGTACACAAACTTCTTCCTCCCGACGTCCCTATGCGGGCATTTCCCGTAGAGTAACTACTATCTCTCCAATCAAAAGCACAACTGATGCTTCAGTTAATAGTGCCACAGAAGATGATGTACAGCTAGAAGCTCAAATCGACGAAGCACCTAAAGAAGTCGCAGAAGAGAGCAGTGCTACTGATGATGCTGACCTAGAGGCACAAATTGGAGATGATGATGTAGAAGACAATGAGATAATCAGAGAGGAGCATACAACACGTCGTCCTGTTCTAATACGTCGCAGATTTAATGCCACAGCCACAACTAGTGCATCTGATGCTGTAACTGAAAGCGAGGTAGACCCATCCCCCAGTCAACCAGATGAATCCTCAACAACCGAAGCAACCGTCACGGAAAAACCCACAACGAGGCGACAGCTATTCAATCGCAATCGGAACACTCTGACAACCCCAAAGCAGACAAACAACAATGAAACTGAAACTGTATCAGAAGATACCAAAACCGTGAATGCGGCTAAGACTGAGACAACCACAACAAGACGGCAGCTGCTGATACGCCGACGCTACAACACCACAACGTCAACACCTGACAAAGAAGAAGAATCTAACAACTTGGACACTAAAGAGGAAGATGAAGGTGTTACAAGTACATCAGATGCCATAGAAAGCACAACTGCAGGCACCACCGAGGCACGTACAACAAGGCGGCAACTGCTGATACGTCGACGCTATAATTCCACAACGTCTGTGACAGAAAAGGAAATCAAAACGGATGCGGAGAACGTCTTGGAAACAAAAGATGAAGATAATGAAAATCTTAGTATTTCAGAATCTAGTGAAAACTCAACTCCAGCAAATACGGAGACAGCCACAACCAGGCGTCAATTACTGATACGTCGACGATACAATGCCACAACGACTGTGTCAGACAAGGAGGATGTCTTGGGAACTAAAAAAGAAGCACATGAAAATGTTAGTGATGTAGAATCTAGTGAAACGTCAACTGCAACTAACACCGAGACGACCACAACACGACGCCAACTGCTTGCACGTCGGCGGTATAATGCCACCGCTACAACATCCGCGCCAGACACCGAACTCAATAGGGATCAGGAAAGCGACGTAGATACAACAACAAGTAAAACAACAATACCCAGACGTAAAGTATTCATACGCACCACAACAACAGCGACACCAACGAGTGACAACTCTAGCATAGACAACGAAGCTGAGGATCAGAGTACAGGCGAAGATTCCTTAACTTCAACAACATCAGCAACAGCAACCAATAGTGCAGTAAATGCTCGTCGGCGACCGAGCTTCACACGCAACCGCAACAATGTCGCTAACGTTGAAAACCCCGAGTCTGACTCAGTGGCAAAGGAAAATGTTGAAGAAGAGACAACATCAGGCAACAACACCAATGACACCGCCAACAACAGGCGACCCACGTTCAGACGTCGCTTCAATGCAACAACAGCAACATCATCATCAACGACAGTCAGAGCCACAACATCGGGTTCAACGAACGGTGATGAGATTAGCACTCGCCGACCGTATGCGGCCTTGAGCCGAACACGTAATCGCTTCGCGGTAAACAGGGCAACAGAGACAACGAACAGCAAAGCTCAGAATGATGCCGACACTGATAACCAGACGGACGCTGAAAACGAGTCAAGCATTGCTGATGATAATGATGATGCCGCTGATAATGTCCCCGACGTGGGCAGGTCAACAACGAGAACCATAACAGCAGCACGCGGTGGATTTTTACAAACAAACCGTCATCGCGCTTTGTTGGAACCACGCCGCAATCAAGCCGAAATAACACCACGTAATCCGCCCAATTTGAGCTCTTACCGAACCACAGCGGCGCCTCAGAGACTGAGCTCCAGCACGCGACGAAATCTAGTCGCCTTCAATAGGAATCTGTACAATCGTGCGGAGGCGGAGCAGCAACAAGAAGAGCATGAAGAAGACTACAATGATGTGGATGACCAAGAGTATGAGGAGGACGAGGAGCTGGAACTGCAGCAACAGCAACATCAGCGGCAACCAAGCAGTACCACATCACGATCAGTGCTCAGCCAATTGCTTGCCAGTAGACAACGTTTAAATGCACAGAAGACACGACTAACCCAGACAACATCTAACACTGAAATTGACCCCGACTCTGACAATGACACTGAGACTGACAACGATGAAGAGCATGACACGGACGCTGACCATGATGCAGAGGGTGTGCATGATGAAAATTATGAAGATGATGATGGTACCGATGATGAGGTATCTCAGATAAATAATCGTAGCAAGGAACTAACTAAACTTAAGATTCATACTAATACTAAACAGAGCACGAACACAACTAGTCGTAGTTATGGCGCACCACGTAGTAATAGCACCGTAGCCAATTATTTAAGTAATCGTTTTAAGTTACCCAATGCTAACATTAATCGTAATAGTAACAGCAGCAATATTGACACCAACACAACAAACACAACCAACACTACCAACAACAACAACAATAAGAACAACAACAGTTACAGCAGGTACAACAACAAGAACAACAAAAACATATACACAAATATCAATACCAACACGAAACCAGTCACAGCCACTGTTAATGCTAATGTAAATGATAATGATAATGATAATGATAATCTTAATGATAATAACGATGATTTTGATGGAGTTGATGATACTAGTCTAGAGGCAGAGAATGAGAATGATATTGAGGAGTTGGATAAGAATGATAATCATAAAGATACAAAATTAAATGCCAGTGCTGACATAGGTAATGAACTTAATTCTAAACGACGTTTTCAGAATCGATTTCAATTGAGCCGTACTCGAGGCAG
Organism: Sphaerogastrella javana; assembly: GCA_037040025.1. Lineage (NCBI taxonomy): Eukaryota > Metazoa > Arthropoda > Insecta > Diptera > Drosophilidae > Sphaerogastrella > Sphaerogastrella javana. The sequence continues at coordinate 19,555 of JBANCZ010000397.1, forward strand.
CACCACAACTAGAACCCCCACAACAACAACAACAATAGCAACATCAGCTGAAGCAGCAGCAACACCAACAACACGTCGTTTTGCATTCGGCTCACGCAGCCGTGCACAGGTAACTAAACTAGTCCAGGCAACTCATGATGAGCGTACTGAAGAAGATGATGATAATAACGATGATGGTCATGATGATGATGATGATGATGATAATGATGATAATGACGATGATGACAATGTTAATAACAGTGATGACGGTGATGCAACAACAACTACCACTACCACAACCGTACAGCCCACACTCAAACGCATACGCGTCATCAAATTTAGACGACCTCTTCAAGCTGTCGATAATGACAACAGTACCAACACCAACACCACTAATAGCGCCAACACACAACACAACACAGACAACAGCGACAACAGCGACAACAGCACACTAACATTGAACAACAATAACAATACTGATACGCCCACCAAACGCTTCCGTAAGGTTGTGCGCAAGCTCCGTCCAGTAGGCGTTAGCCAGAATACAACTGAGGAGCCGGCTGTAGCTAGCGGTGAAACAACAACAACAACACGCAAGCCATTCACACCCAGTCGTGCACGTTTTGATGCTGCGACGCATAGCGAGTCCGATGCTGAAACAGATACAGAAATAAATACAACCATAGATTCTGATAAAGATACAGATACAAATGTATCTGAGAAGTCTGTGCCGGCACAGCGACGACCTATTGACCTGCTAAGCCTGCGAAATCGTCTCAAGGATCAACAGGCACGCGGTGAGTCCATTGATGGTGTCATCAGCACACGTCTGCAGGGAAATAAGCTGAGCGATGAAAACAGCGACAAGGATGAGGATACCACGGAATTGCAGCGTTTGCGCGAGAAGGTTAAGGCCGAACAGGCTCGCGGCAGTGGCGAACAGGGTGTCGTCAACGATCGTCTGAAGAAATTGCTGGCTGAGAAGAGCATCACTAATGGTGCTGTCCATGAAGATGATGGTGATCAGACAGTGTCAAGCACAAGTAGTGCTAATGATGATGGTGCTGCCACAAAGCGTCCATTCTTCCGACGTAAGCTTGTTGCCAAACGACCGTATGCACCGCCAGCACCTGGCAGTGCTCCATCGACGAAACCACCACCAGTTTTCGTAAGTACACGACCCACGGTGAAGTTTGTACGACGCAAAAATGGACGTTTCGATCCCTTCAACTCAAATGTGCGCCATAAGGGTGAGGGCTTTGTACGTAGCGATCCAAGGGATGCACGCTTGCCAGGCACTGATCGTTTTAAGCAGCACGAGAATGACGAGGACACAGAACACGGTGAAGACTATGATGAGGATATTGAGGAGCAGCAGGAGCAGCCACAGCCCCAGGTAAACATACGCCCACTCAACAGCCAGGCGGCAGTACGCAAACCATTCGTACCTAAGGGTAAGCCAACGAGTAGTCAGCCAAACGCGGATAATGAGGAAGACAGCGAAGAGGACGATGACGATGATGACGACGACGAGGAAGACGAAGATGACGAGAAGAATAGAACCGATACAGACCATAACCAAACGGATGGTGACAGCACAACGAAGCCCAAATTTAATGGACCTGCCTATCGCGCCAAGGACAATCGTGTACCACCGGGTAGTCGTCCTAGCTTTACACCTACCAGCCCTGGTACAGGTCCTGCTGCTGGCAATGTGCCCTTCAATCCACGAAATCGGCAACCGAGTGGTCCCAATGGCAGTACCACTGCAACGCCAGCCAATCGCTTCAGCAGCAGTAATCGTCCACGTGTCGTTAACAGACCTCCCGGTGTTGCCACGCCTAATCTAACACTGCGCCCTGTGGCAAACAACTATGAGCGCACCACACCGCTAACACCACTTAAACCGGCACCATTCATTCCCACTAATACGCGCAGCTATGAACGCAAATACACCGGTCCCTCGACCGAAACACCTGAGGTGGCCAGCGAGAACTCGCTGATCGAGGATCTGAACATTGATGCGCTTAATGCGCGCAATAAGAAGATCTTTGACATACACAGCAAGAAGCACACGACACTTAAGCCCAAAGTAACAGCCAATAAGGCCGAGGCCGAGCTTGAGGCTGAACTGGACGAAAGCGCTGAGCAGACTGATGAACTGCAGCAGACGGCACAGGGCGACAGACAGGGCTATGTGACCACCACACCCAGTACACCAACAACCATAACACTGTCAACAGACACCACAAACACTGAAACTGCAAACGCAAACGCAAACGCACAGTCATCCATTGTGTCCAATGCTAATGCTAATGAAGCCACAAACATCTCTTCACTCCCACAGGATCAATTGATGACCGATGACGGTGCCACATTACCCGTAACAACATCGGCACCACCGCCAGCAACCACACTGCTGCACGTATTCACGCTACTCGATGGCGACACTGATCAGGAACAGGAACAGCTGCAGCCAACGGGTCGACCACCACTGGGAAGCCGTCTTGCCACCATCGTGCCCAAGCATAAGCTCATCGAGATCAATCGCATCGTTGAGATCAATTCAAAACAGAGCAAGTCCGCTCACCGCAAATCCAAGGCGAATCAGGACTTTGGCACACTGCGTGTCGAATCCCTGCCGCATGTGGAACAGCTGGGCGAGATTAGTGTAGTGAAGTATGTGCATTTGGTTGATGGCAGCGATATACAGATCAATGCCGGCCACAGCACCGTTGCCGATTATACACCCACTGAGCCCACGGTGGCACGCAATTTTGTGCCCGTACGCAACAGCCTTCCTCAGGCCGAAACTGATCTCGATGAGGCAGAGCGAGCGGGTAAATCATTGCTGCCGGAAGTAATCCGTGGTGCCTTTGAGACCTCGACCATATCACTGGAGGGTCTGTTTGACTCTGCACGCAAGGCCAAGCAGCTGAACATTGGCGAGGCAGAAAGTCAAACGGAACAAACGATGTCAGACATAATGACAAGCACAGTGCCAGCAACAGCAAGTGAATCTGCAACATCAGCAACATCAGCAGCAACAACAGCAACTCAATCAACTCAGCCAGCAGCCAGCATATACGTAAGACCCATTGTACCCCTACTACGTCCCGAATCCAATGAATCCTCACCCCTAATCATCTCGATAGCCAATCTCGACAAGGTCATATTAAGCAAGGTGGCAGCATCGGAGGGCCAGTCAGATGCCAATGCCGATGCGAACAGCATGGATAGCAGCACCACTCTGTTGCCAACCAGCAGTACCACCACCACCACCACCACCACTACTACTACTACCACCACCGACAGCACCACCACTACCGATACCACCACCACAACAACAACAACAACCCCAACCCCCACCGATACCACAACTACAACAACAGCATCCACTACAACGACAAATCCCCCAGACTCGAATTCGGCCTTCTCTGTGCGTCATGCATCCGTGTTGCAGGCGCCAAGCACCGACGATAAACTCGATAGCAACAGCAACAACAACAACATCAACAACAACAACATCAACAACTCTGAATACACAACAATAAACACACTTACAGCAGCAACAGACGGCGCTATTAGTGGCAACGACAACAGCAACAACCAAACAACATCTATACTTACAAATATTAGCAACATTGGCAACTTGTTACTAAACGGTGGCGCTATTAGTGGCAGCACCACCAACACCAACAGCAACAACACCAACACCCACAGCAACAACAACAACAACAACAACAACGACAACAGCAGCGATAACAACATTTCCACAACAACACAAACAATAAGCACACAGATATCGAACAGCAGCAGCATAAGCGAAAAAATCAGCTATAGCACCGAGACCCATGTGGTGCATCGCAAGAAGAAGTCGCGCAGTGGGCGTGGCAAGCGTTTGCGCCAACGTAAGACAAACACTTCAGCAACACCAACAGCAACATCAACAGCAACAGCAACATCAACAACAACAGCAACACCAACAGCAACAACAATACCAACAACAGCAACACCAACAATAGCAACATCAACACCAACAGCAACAGCAACAACCACAACAACAACACCGACTATAACCACAGTGGTGCCTTAAGGCACACACACATACATACACCGAAACACACACAAACAAACACACATGCACAGAGAGGAAACATACGCAACGTACCCATAGTTAGATATTTCTAGTCTTATTTTTGTACAGAGAGACGAATGCATTATGATCTTAACCCATATTGCTGAACCCACTGTAAATAATTGGCTGCGTCGCTTTGCCACATAATAATTATATAATTATTAAATTTATATATATATATATATACATATATCTATTTCTTTTTTTTTCCATTTGTTTAACAAACAAATCTAGCTCTTCTCTTAAATATATATATATTTACATTTATGCATACATATCTCGAAACAATTAAACAAAACAAAAAAAAACCAATGCAAGAATTTGCTGCTGCTTTTTATGCCGCTTCTCGAATATTTCCTTTTCGTATGTAAATTATCAAAATTCGTATTCTTCAAGCTGCCATACAACAAACTACAATATTAAACTACACACATACACATACACGCATACTCACACACATAACACACACACACACATACACACACACAATCACATACGCAGTAACGAAAATGCCAAGACTTTTCCAATTGGTTCAAATCAAATCTCTAACGATCCACAGCGGAAAAGCTGTTCAAATAGCAACAAAAAAAAATAGATAAAAAAATGCCACAACAACAACAACATCTACAACAACAACAACAACAACAGCCATCATAAAAACAAAGAGGAAATTGTTATTAAATTAATTTTTTTTATTTTCACTTTTCTCTTTTACTTCTGATTATTTGATTTTATTATCCATTTCTTTTGCTTTTAACCATGCGCAGTTTTTTTTAATACTTTTTTTGTCCCCTCCCCAACCGAAAAAACAAACTTTTTTGAAATATTGATTTAAGTTTATTGCAATTAGTTTTTAGTTGTAAAATATTTATGCACAAAAATAAACTAAAATAAAAAACAAACACAATTATTTTTATCAACAAACATACACACATACAGACATGCATACAGACAATACATATGTGTACATACATACCCATACATCAATATGTACATACATATTTACATCTAGTATTACTCCATATCATACCATGCAGTCCGATATCCCTACAATGTGTGCCACGAATATCTTCTATCCTTGGTTTTATTAAATCTCTTAAAATAATATATATCTCGTTATTTATAATAGAAAATGTTGAATTATGCTTAGAAAGTTTTAGATCGTTTGCATTTCATTGAGGTTAAATCATTAAAAATCTTAAAAAAATAATCAACACCCTATAAACCTACCAATGTATATATAGCTATCATTATATATAGAAATATGATGGGAATATTATTATTATAATTCTTGATTTTAACCAAAGTTCAGCTCAATTATTTCATGTCAAATCCCTCACAGAACTTATTATATTATTATCATTTGTTCTTAGTCTAAGATATGTACATCAAAGTCTATGTTTTATTTGGGAAAAATCAGTAGCTCAATATTAAATTTATATATATTTCATTTATATAATTACAGTTAGGGCGCAAATAGGTTCTCACACTATACCATAGAGCATCATATATGAAATAGACACTTTTCAATTTTGGTGCCTTGAAAAACAACAAGCAAAAAAAAATACATAAAAATCTATATATTATTTGCGAAAAATCATAGTTTGGTATCTCATATCATACCATAGAATTCAAACCATAGAATACCATATACGCTATAGAAGTTTTACGTTCTTGGTTCAGTACTTCAAAGTTCATATTTTATTTACGATAAGTCAGTAGAACAATCTTTCATATAAATTATTTAATCATATAGTAACAGTTGGGGCGATAAAAGGCTCTCATATAATACCATAGAACGTCATAAATACTATAGAAATTTTTCCATTCTTGATCTATTTAATGAAATATCAAAGAAAAGTTCTTCAAAATTTATATTTTATTTACGTAAAATCAGTAGAGCAATATTTTTTAGTCAGCAATAAAATAGAAAAAAAGAGAAGAAGTTTACAGAGTTCAGATTAAATAATATATAATTAGCCAGCAATTAGTGTATTGGCACTAACACACACACTCACACTCACACACATATACTCGCACATATATTTCATAATGATAATCACCTGTAGCTCTTGAGCTCGTTTAAAGTCACCCAATGATAATTGCCACAGCCAAATATCACGCGCTCAATTGCCGCTTAAATTCGAGCGACAGCAAAAATACAAAATAAAAAAAATTTAAAAAAAATATATAAAAAAAAATATTAAAAAAAAAAAAACATTTAAAAGCCAACAGGTTAACAAAAAGTCTTTAGCGTGAGAAACGTGAATCAACAAGTACAGTTACAGTTAACAACAATACGCACGAATATATAGAGATACATATATGTATATATATACAGATATATGTATATATATACAGATATATGTATATATAAATAGAGAAATATGAATGTATATAAAGAAAGATACATGTATTTATATATGTTTGTGTTTTTTAATGATCATTTTTGAAGTGTGCGGCCTGACAGATTTTCTTGTGAAAAGCCTAAAGTTGATGTCAAGCATTCCAAAATCGTTAAAGACATATATATACATATAGTAATATGTACAGACGTACTGGCAGAGCCCATAAAAATCCAATTAAGCAAGTTGCAAGACACAAAATATTTAAAATGCAATGCAACGTCTGCATTTCGATGAAAGGTGCCGCAGAGGTGAAGAGCCGTATGCATTTTGTTGACTTGGGGCTTGTGGCATTAATGCTTGCCTCTTTTATTTACTTGTTTCTTCTTTCATTTTCCTTCCATTTAATTCCCTACTTTATTCATTTTTTATTTATTTTTTTGTACAGTTGTTATTGTACACTCATGTTCATCTAGCAAATATTTGCTGAGCCTGAAGCATTAGAAATGCCGATCTAAATGTCAACAACTCTTATATGAATATGTATGTATATACACTATGTATATGTGGTATATACTCATACTTATACTCATACTCATACTCGTACTCATACTATTTATCAATATAAATGTTGAGCACATTCAAAGGCTTTGATTTTATCATAAAAACGCAAGGCATTACAGTGAACACTCAGCGTATTGAACATTTCAAATTGACAAAGTGAAACAGGTTTTCACAATAAACAAAGCGAATTTTCTTCAAAATACAATACTTAAAATTCTACAAAATTATACTATTTTATTCAAACAGAACCAGAATATGTTTATCTTTAAATTGATATAGTATCTACATTTGCTTATTTGATATTTATAAAGGTTATAATATACAACGATACGCCTTTTCTATATAGAAGTACGACTTTGAATCTGGTTTAAGGCAGCTTGCTTTCGAACTATGCAACTGGTTCACCTATGACAAATAACTAGAGAGACCGACTAGAGTACATAATATGAGACTAAATGATATATTTTTAAAATATGTTTTTTTATTTTATAATAATCTCTATGATAATGTTTTCTTTATGGTTAGCAAAACCTGATTTTGTAATGTTAAACAACATTATAAAATATGCACCTTGCGAGTGTACATAAATGAAATTTTACAATTCAAAAGATATTTCAATTATTATTATAATGACAAAATTGTTGTCATAATTTCTTTATACTCTATGCTGCACATTGACTTACCTTTTGTTAATTGTTCGCTTTCACTTACTAGAGCTGTAAATGTCTTAAAATCTATATAACCTTCAAAATATAGAGTATCGCATTCCTGGTCATCTGAAACCAGTAGACCTTGGCCTCAAAACTACCGTTACTTGCGGTATGATAGACTTGTCCAAATGGAAAACCAAAAAAACCGCAAAAAAAAGCCCAAAAACCTGAAAACCAAAAGCCAAATGCATTGAAATTTCACTTGCGATCGAGAGCGTATTATGGACACTTACCGTTACCGTTACCCTTGCGGTTTCCCCTTTCCTGACCCAAATTCCCAAGATATATCGTATATATGTATTGATTCCCGCTTGCATGCCCTCAGGCGAGCCTCTGGCTTTCACCAGCCTTGTGTTTCGACACAAATTTTCGCATTGATCTCAACTTTCTCAATTACGGCTGTTGGGGTCTGACGACGCCCTGCGTCATATGGTTGCCCGATCGGCCAATTGATTGCACAACCATATTAATTAAAGCTAACCAGTTTGACATGCAAGCAGCTGCTGTTGCTATTGATGATGATAATGATGATGATGATGATGATGATGCTACCGCTGGCTCAGCTAACTTGGCTAATCATAAAGAAACGGCAAAAGCGCGCATCTTTCGGGTTGTTATGCAATCAGTTTGGCACGCAGGCCGTCTTGTTGCCAAATCAACTGGCCACAAGCTGTTGGCCCCAAATACTGCTCCAATGGATTGGACCCATGCTGCAGCCTCATCTTCAACTCAATGTGTGTGCATTTGCGCAATTGTGTACCCAGATCAGACTGATCACTTATCATCGATCACTGGGCACTGAGCACTGGGCATTGGGTACTGGGTACTGGGCGTGGTACATGGGCGACATTGACATTTAACTGGGTCCATTTCAAAGTCTCGCCTTGTTTACGGTGTCTTGTGGCCCCGCTTTCATCAGACTTTTGTAATGTTTTTTGATTTCTGCCGTCAATGTCAACAGCTCATGTTCATACAATCGAACAATCACACAACCGTACAATCATACAATACCTGTTTACTTTGCCGCCAACACAATGGTCGTAACAAAAAAAAAAACGAAAGAAAAAAAATAATGAAAGAATAAAAACAAAGTGAGAAATAATACCAAATATATAGTTGGTCGTTCGTAGTTGTTACGACTTTGACTTATGGCCAAAGCTCAAGATCTACAATGACAGACGATCGAACGTCCTTCAATTAAAATGCCAGACTGCATTTTTGTTCAGTTTGTCAGCTCCAGTTATTTATGACTTTTGCTGCCATTACTTATGGTATAGCTCTTTGAATATGGTGACATATTATATAGTGTACCATAGCTCCGGCTTTGGAATTTGGAGCATTTCGAGTTGTTGGAGACTCAGACTCGAGCCACAAATAAAATTATCTATGTGCATATAAATTATGCATGAATATGACCAACAATTATTTGCAACCGCTTGTTCGAGTGATTAAAAAAAAAATAACAACTAATTACTTTAACTTGTCATAGTCAGAGCCATGTATTACACCACACGAACTGTACATATTTTTGAATATACTATATAGGAATCTTCTTCGATATCGAATGCAAATATAGCTATAGAAAAGGTTTACAAATGCACTTAGAATATTTTGAATATAAACCAAGATCCCCTTTATACCCTTTAATTTATAATAAAAGACACACACTCATACAAAAATATATTTTATATATGTATATATAGATACATATATATATATATATAGACAGTTACAGAACACACACACAAAATATACCTGACTTTATTACACAAAATATGATTAGTATGTATATTTGTTTATAGTTTTTAGTTTTTCCTTTTTTTTTTTTGTGGTTATTATTAGAATTACTAATAACATTTATAAACATATTGAAATATTATTATATTACACTATATACTCGTATATATACACAATCTATACACTTTATAAGCTATACAACTAATGCAATTTTGAATTCTTTAGCGCGCTTTTAGACAACTTGTTGACTGCAACTGCACATCGTGAAGTATCTTAGTATTGAGAGCACAGATACACTCACACACACTCACACACACAGACGCATACACAAACACTTGAATTGATTTGAATATTTATTGCAGGAGATTTGTTTAACAACACTTTAATATTTCTATGGATTATTAACTTCAATTTGTTCACTTCATTTCATGTGCCGCACTACAAAATTCAAAAATTTAAATATCCAAAAATCAAAAAAATCCAAAAAATATCGAAAAATTATCGAAAAATTGATAACCAACTTCGATCTTGGGTTGATCGTCTTGCTACTGGCAGCTGCGCACACAAACTGCGGCTTCCAATTCGGCTGCGACTTCGACTTCGTCATCGACGGGCGCCGCTCCAAACGCAAATGTGTCGCGTCGTCCGGTGCTGAGCGTGCGCAGGCGCATAATCAACACGCCAACAGCAGCAGCAGCAGCAACAGCAGCAGCAACAGCAGCAACATCTGAAGCAACCACGCAAATTACAGAGTTGACAACGACCTCTAAATACAATCGAGTGCGTGGTAAGCCAGCAACATCAACAGCAACATCAGCAACAGCAACAATTACACTAACGCCAACAGCAGCAGCAGCAGCAGCAGCAACAACAACAACTTCAGGTGGAAGAAACAACAATAATGGCAACAGTTACCTCAACAAATTGAAGACAAAAAGCTCAACGGCATCAGCTCAGTTGGCAACATTTCCGCTAGCAACATTGTTGCCAGCAACAAGCGGCAACAGTGGCAACAGCAGCAGCAATGTTGACAGCACACAGAAGCAGCATAAATTTCAAGCTGCCAGCTATGCGCTGCGTCGACAGTTTCAGACGCGACGCTTGACAACAACAACGTCTCCCCTCAGCGCCGATGAGAGCTGTAAGTACTGTGTATATAAACATTAAGATACATATGTTGCTAGCAACATGTTGATAGCTATAAATTGATCGTAGAATGTTTTTGAAACACAAACTATGCTTTATATTAAACATTTTTTTTAGCAGGTACACATTTATGCTACATAAAACAGAAACGGATTTAACAAAACTTCAAGATCAATTAAATTACAAAAAATATATATATATTTTTAAAAACAAAAATGTAAACGCTTTAAAATGTTGCAAGCAACATTGAATTGCGTTGCGCTGGTCTCGAACAGTGTTGGTAATCACACAACATGTTGCAATGACACTTGACTACACATTTGATTTGCAATTCGTTCGATACATGTTTATATACTGTCTATATCTATTTTTAAATATTGTAAATATTTTTTTAAATTTTCGATAAATTTCCCAAAAACAAACAGCAACGGATGCTCCGCGTACGCATAATCCGCTATTCAAGCGCCGTTTAACGCTAACATCGACAGCAACACCGGCACGAACCACAACAACATTGTTTAACTTGGATACGACCACGGTTTTATATGCCAATGAGGATGATGACGATCAGGTGGCCAAGTCCAGCATACATACGAGTCGCTTCAATCAAATACCGGAGCAAGTGCGTTCACGCGTAAGCTATGAGGAACCCAATGACCATAGTAGTATCACCTCTAGCACCACAGCCACCTCAAGCAGCACCACCAGCACCACAGCTAACCCTGCTGCCGTGCCTTTCGTATCAAATAGCACACGTAAGTGAATTACCGTCATTAATATATCTATATAAGTCAATTTAAAAAAAAAAAAACGGGCTCTTTTATTAAACTCATCCTTAGGTCGTCAGCTTGTGGCACGCCCACGTCGGCCACAGTCTGCAACGCCTCTACCGGGCACTACGGCTACGCCAACCACACCGGACTCCTCGCCACCAACCTCCCGGCGTCAGTACAGCCGTCGCCGTCCACACAAGTACATTGAGATCTACAGCCGACCACCGAGTAAACCCGCACTGACAGCAGCCACAGCCACATCCACGGCAACTGCTGCAGTTGCAACGCTCTCCAAGCGTCGGTCAAGTGTTGTTGCCTATGACTACTATGACGATGGCCAGCCCCAGCTGCGCCGACACAGTAGACCAAGCGAGCGTAAAACACAGTCCAGGTCGAAAAAGGCGCAGTCAAAGTCGCAAAACCAACCCAAAGTGATTGTACATGGACGTGGAATCATCGAGTGCCTGGACCAGGGGAATTTTCCGCATCCGCTCAGCTGTCGCAAGTTCATTTCCTGTGCCAAATTCGAGGAGACTGGCGGCATTGTGGGATGGGAGTACACCTGCCCCAAGGGCCTCGGCTATGACGGTGTTAGCGGCATGTGTACCTGGACGGCGGCCAGCGATGAAAGAGTCTGTCGCAATTAAATCATCAGCCAGGGGTCAATGACTGAATACATGCCTTGCCGGACCCCAGCTCCCTACCTCTACCTACACCACACCACACCACACCACACCACGCCACGCCACATCAACTACCTAGCTGCCCAAAATGACAAGATGACTAGATGAGCTACTACTAATTTCATTTATATTTGACATAGTGTTGCACACGTATATGCATGCATACATAATAAATACATACATCAATTGTTTGTGATTAGTTTCATTGAGATACATATTAAATAAAAAATTAATAATATTAATATTAATATTATGATTCTATTTAAGTGTAGCAATACTATAATTTTTTTTTTTTGTAAATCCTCTCAAATCAATGTGAAGTCGTTTGCAATGTAGTATAAAGTCTGTATACCTTACTCATACGTGTATGAAATGTATGTACTTTCATTGATTTCCAAATATGCCAATAAAACTGTATCAAAAATATGTTATGAAGGTTTGAAATTGTAACCCTAAGTGGTCCATGGACCGATCGCAACTGTGTGAAACATAATATGATTTAAGGAAAGACTTGATTCAGAAGATAGATCTATTAGATCATTTGTTATTTGGTTTTTATATACTTTTTAGATCTTTCTGACCATAGATCATACGTCTTGGGAGTACTCCTCATTTTCTAAACCCATTAGACACATTTAGTCTATTTAGAACTTCGAAAAATTATTTTGAGAAATGCAAATATTTATTGGAAAACTAAGCGTAAACTAGACATTTGAATGTGGAAGGAAATGCGTCTTGTTGTTTTTAGTAGACTGAGGTTGGCTTCGTGTGTGGCATGATGAAGGTGCTTCGCTTAGGCAAAGTTCTTCTTCTGCTGCTGCTGCTGCTGTCTCCATTCCTCATGGGCGGCGTGGTAGCCATTCTGTGTCTGGGCGGGTGTGTTGCGGCCGAAGGGGCTCTTGGAGTTCACCTGCAGCATGTAGTCACCGCGGATGTCGTAGGTGGTGGCGATGCCCATGTAGGCGCGCTTGCCATAGCCATTGTTCTGCTTGTATTCCTTGTAGGAGCTGGCGGCGACGGCGGGGAAGTTGCGCTCATTACCGGGACGGACAGACTCGGCAAAGTAGCGGGTGGCGCGGAGAGCAGCCTCAATAACGTTTTCGGCACCGGGAACACCAGTGGATGGGCCATTGGGATAGAAGTCAACATCGGCCAGGCGCTGTGGGGTGCCCATGCCGTAGGCAGATGTGTGGATGGCATCAACGAAATCAGCATCGCCGCGGGCCAAACCGGTCAGCTTGTTATCGGGTTTCGAGTAAAGTTTAGCGGGGTCCAGACCAGTGATGCGGCGCAGCTTGTGTCCGGTTTGGCGGGTGAACTGGCGACCAGCAATGCCGGCAACATGAGCAGCGGGTCCCTGACCAATCAGATGGATGATCTCCTGGGGCACATTAACCTCATTGGTCAGCTGAACGATACGGTCGCCAATGATCTCGCCAACGCGCTCAACATCCAAAGTAACGTATTGCTCAAAGTCCTTGATCAGATCGCCCAAAGTGATCACAACCAGATCGCCGGTGGTCTTGTCATCCTGATCCTGGTTCTGCTTGCGGCGCTGCTGTTCCTGTTCCTCGCTGCTGCTCTTCTGCTCGTTGCTGTCATACTGACCGGCATAGGGCTGGAGGTTGTAACGCTGCTCGTAGGCCTGCACCAGTTTGCGGTTAGCCTTGTTCACCTGGCTCCAGGATTCGGGCAGACCCTGAATGAAAATGGTCACCTCATCGTTGCCAAAGTTGGGCTGACGTTTCACGGTCTGTACAAAATTGTTCAGGTTGAATTCGATCTTCTGGCCGCGCTCGCCAACAATGTAACCACGGATCTTGTTGGGCTCTGGCACATAGTCGGGCTTCAGGACGCGGTTGAACTGGGCCAAATGGTCTACCCGCAGAGACAAATGCAATTAATAGCAATTCATTTCATTAAACCTGAATCCCATACCAGACTACTTACATAATTTATCCAAAAGAGTTGCACCATCATCCACGGTCATCGATTCCAACCGGCGCAGAGTCACATCCTTCAACATGGGTAGTTCCTCAATTTCGCTGGGGCTCACCCAGTTGCTGGGATTGTCGTAGTTGTTCAGCGAATTCGAACGCCTCTGGTAGCCACTGTTGGGCGTAGCCAAAGCGGCGGCCATCAGGCAAGCCATAACACACAAGGTGCGAATTGGATTCATATTGTTATTCCTATTGTCAAGACACCGTACCAAGCTGTACTGCATGCTCTAACCCACACGCTCACCCCATTATATACCCACCCAAGCGAGCACTGAGAACGCCGGCTGAGCTAAGCTAAGCAGAGCCGAGCTGAGCGTTCATTGACCGTCATCTGACACGTGTAGCTTCCAAACGGAAGCAATCGCATTCACACTAGAAGATCTATAGACCGGCTGCTTGCTTGGCATCTGGCTCAGCGTTTTTCGGAAATGTACCTGATACTTTAGACGAATGCTTCACATACATATCATATATGGCATCAATTGGACAACTCAGCGATATTTCACATTCAGATTTTTCGCTTTATCAGTGATCGCTGATTGGCAGTATTATCAGCTATCAGCTCGAAGTCAGCAAACGACGTTGCAATTTGGCAACCAAATGCCCTGAAATGAACAGTTGCAACAGTTCACAGCTACCCTATTAAACATATGTAAATCCGTATTTATGTACGTATGTAACGATGTAATTACATCTTGTGCAACTATAGAACTCATTCAACTTTATGAATAATTGAACAAAGATGCCATATGAATGAAACGCAATTTGTATTATAGCTTATATGAATTTACGCATTTGTATATTTTCAACAAGTATAACATAATAATAATTATAATATAATATAATTACCATATTATATATAATATTGTGGGTTTTTGATCCTAAAGAACACTGCAGGACATTTAAATCCTAAGTGCTGAAAACTTTCGATATCTGATCAATAAATATATATTTCCGGGCTCATCCAAAAATATGCAGACATTGCCTATAATTTCAGCACATATATTATATAAAAGTAGTATGCAGAAACAACAAATACGTTTAGGATTATTAAATTGAAGTCAACTTTTATGCATTGCGGTGCAGTAATATAATACTCTGGGAAACATTTTCATAGGAACATATCAATTCCAAAAGTATTATTTAATAAATATAAAGTGAAGTACAATTTTGTTATTGCTTTCAGTTTGTCGTAATTTTTTAAGTCAGCAAAATTGAAAGCAGTACGAAAGTTTGGTACTCTTTATATACAAAATTTAAAAATGCATATATACACACACGCGAAAATAGATTTAAACATAAATAAATATCTTTAAAAAAAACTGAAAAGAAAAATTTAATTATATAACAAAAGCATAAGATAATTTCCCACGTTGATGATATAGGTCTGTTATGATATTGCTAGGCGTATCTTAAGAATGGTATCCAGACTTTTGTTTAGTTCATGTTAATCTATATCTATAATACAATGAACTTTAAGTGCAAAGCTCTTAGTTTAAGACAATGAACGTATATTGATTAAATTAAATATTATATATAAAATGAAAGTTCACAGGGTAACATTGTAAAAAATTGTGCATATATATTACTTAATGAATTTTCTAATCAGCTCGAACTTAATTTGTTGCAATTTCCTGGCGATTAGCAACAAACTCGCATATAGATTGATTATAGGAACGAATTCATAATTTCGATTTGTATGCATGTACTAGATGCCACAAATTGCAACGTTGCACAAAATCATACTGCACGCGTTTAACGGTTCCACTGACAAGGCAAAAAGTCGGTTGGCATTGGGGACTATAAAACGTTGAGACGGTACCGGTAGAAGGCAGTTCAACTCACGGCAACTGAGAAAGTAGTTGTTGAAATCCTTGTTGTACCCTGTTGAAGACTATAATGAATCCAATGCGAGTGCTTAGCCTTTTGGCTTGTCTGGCTGTTGCTGCCATGGGCACGCCCACTAGCCGCATGGACGGCAACTCTGTTAACCAGGCCCTGAAGCCATCACAGTGGCTGTCCGTGCAGGAGCTGGAGTCTATTCCCGCTGTCGATGAATTGACCCTGGAGCGCTTGGAGCAGATGTCCCTGGAGAAGGGTGCTGAGCTTGTGCAGCAAGTGTGTAAGTATTTGGAAAGCATGGCGATAGGTTAGAATGTAACTATAGATAGAATGTAACTTCTCTTGATTACTTTAGACCATCTGTCGCAGATCAACCACGATGTGGAACCCAACTTTGTACCCAGCAACATTCAGGTCTATGTGCCCAAGCCTAACGGTGACAAAATCGTCGCACCCCTCGGTGAGATGATCCAGCGCCTGAAGCAGAAGCAGAACTTCGGCCAGGATGAGGTGACCATCATTGTGACCGGCCTGCCCCAGACCTCCGAGACTGTTAAGAAAGCCACCCGCAAGCTTGTCCAAGCCTACATGCAGCGCTACAATCTGCAGCAGCAGCAACAGCAGGGTTTGAAGTACAACACCAACTCCGAGGAAAACAACAAATACCCACGCACTTCCAGCGAGGAGGACTACAATGAGCTGGCCAAGAATGCCAACACCAACACCGGCGACATCATCGTAAGTTCACTACCCGGACGATACCCACAGCAATTCTAAAATGATATGCCATTGATTATCATTGACCAATTTTAGGTGATCGACTTGGGCTCCACTCTCAGCAACTTCAAGCGTTATGCCATGCTCGATGTTGAGAAGACCGGTGCCAAGATCGGTAAATGGATTGTTCAGCTGACCAGCGAACTGCAGGTGCCCCATGAGACCATCCACATGATCGGCCAGAACATTGGTGCCCATGTTGCCGGTGCTTCTGCCAACGAGTTCACCCGCCTGACTGGCCACAAACTGCGCCGTGTCACTGGTCTGGACCCCAGCAATGTGATTGCCAAGAACCGTAACACCTTGACCGGTCTGGCTCGCGGTGATGCCGAATTCGTTGATGCTATCCACACCTCGGTCTATGGCATGGGTACCCCCATCCGTGCTGGTGATGTTGATTTCTATCCCAATGGTCTGGGTGCTGGTGTTCCTGGTGCCGAAAATGTTGTTGAAGCCGCCATGCGTGCCACCCGCTACTTCGCCGAATCCGTTCGTCCCGGTAATGAGCGCAGCTTCCCCGCCGTGCCCGCCAACTCCCTGAAGCAATACAAGCAGAACGATGGCTTCGGCAAGCGCGCTTACATGGGCATCGATGCCGCCTACGACATCGAGGGCGACTACATCCTCCAGGTCAACCCCAAAAGCCCCTTCGGCCGCAACGCACCCGCCCAGAAGCAGAACAACTACCACGGTGTCCACAACGCCTGGCAGAGCGAGAAGGCTTTCTAAGCGAACGGATGATCGAACCCCGAACCTAGCACTTGCTGCTAGGTAACGCCCAATGGATAAATTCGAACGCACCTTCTGTTGCACATAGAGTTAAGAACCAATAATTGGCCATTTCTCTAACTAAATAACTTTAATTATAAACAAAATTTTTGGCAAATAAACGCTCAGACTCTGTTTTTAAGAGAGCTCAAACGTAACAAATCGCATTCTTCTCTCCATTCATCGTTTGATTAAAAGGCTTGTCTCTGAGGCAGCCTAAGCAACAGTTGATAGAGCTTCATAATTATCGATAAATATCGGACATAAAGAATATAAATTATTTTTTATAGTCACAGAAATTTCTTTAATGAAAACTGAATAGGGAAATTTAAAAATGTTATACATATTTACATACTTAACAAATGTATGCAAATGAATGTACTAAATTATCCATAATTATCGCTGACAGGTAAAAATGAGTGAAATTATTTCGATATTTGCATTCAATTCTTTTTTTGTTATACAAAATTGAAAAGTTATACATATTTAATTATACATATATTATAGAATCTACTCAACATACGCACATACATAATTATCGATAATTATCGCTGTCAGACAAAAAGTATAAAATAGTATTACTGTATTCACATCCAATATTTTGATTAACGTTTACAAAAAAAAAAGAATTCGAAATACATGCATATTTAATTATGCGTAAATAATTATGAATACACTCATAAAAGCTACATTTAATACACACACACATAAACACACATATATATATATATATATATATATATATGTGTGTGTATA
>JBANCZ010000398.1:0-37746 GCA_037040025.1 Sphaerogastrella javana
GGTTGTTTCCCACCTTCCTCTGCCCTCTCTCTTTCCCTTTCTCTTTCGGCCCCTTGGCCTTTTTTCCTTCATTTTTGTTTTTTTTTTTTTTTTTTTTGTTTGGTTTGGCTTGGGCTTGCGAAGTGCCAAATAATTTTTAATATTATTAAGTTAATGTTGCTAACGCTGTGGCGTCTGTCGGTTCGCCCGTCCGTCCATTGTCCGCTTGTCCGCTGTTTGGCTGCATTTATCATGGTATAACGCAGCGTAATACATAAATTAAATCAATTAGCAACTTTCCGTGCTGTTGGCCCGTCTACTAACTTCAACTTGGACTTTGGTCGTTACGTTCCATGCCATGCCACCATTCCATCCCATTCCGTTCCGTTCCGTTCCAGTCAGTTTGCCAGTTTTACGCCAGTTAGCGCTACCACGACGTAAACAAATTAATTTTGCGGCTTGGCTCACAACTAATGGAATACTGATAGCAGCACATTATTAACACAGGCCACTCAACCCACCCCGCCCCCGCCATCGCCTCCTGCTTGTTCTACCACTTGTCACAAGCCCCACAGCTCAGTACTACTTTGGCTTTGCCAGAGCCAAGGCGAAAGCTGCAAAAACCAGGGCAACATATTTTTTTTTGCTGCTGCAACTTATATACACTACAAAAACGATGCTCTAAAAGCATGCATATTGGCATACAGAGAGAGAAAAGGGCAAGAGAAAGAGATACAAATGATAATAAATAAAACTCTCTTCTGTTAAAATATTAATTGAAATTACATCAATTGATCTGCAGCTTTACCTAAACCAGGACCTAAACAAAGACTCTATTATTTATACATCTATAGGACTCAGCAGCTGCTCCAAAGTCATAAAATATATACACATATGTATTTAGTTAGTATGGCCATAAAGTAGCATATATATTAGGTATCAACTGCATTCGATTATTCCACACATTTTGCCCCTTTTACACGAGTTGACTTTTGGAAAAAATAAACTTTATTTTTAACATATTTCATTCTTTATTTACCCGAGGGTATACTAAACTTCGACTTGTCTGCTCTGGCCACAAAGTATTCTCATTTTTTTTCATCTATTTTGTGAGCTTCTCTAGTCTAAGCTGGTAAAATAAATGAGCTTTGTTTTTGGGTTGTGTGGCTGTTGCAATTTGATGCTGCGGGAGGGAGCAAGGATGAGAGGGTGAAAGGGGCAGAACTGGGGCACTTTTAACGTTTTCGACATTAATTTTGCTGCTGCATCCGTCGTCCATTAGAAGGCTGCCAAATTTATGTTGCAACTAATTGCAGGCTGTTATTAAGCTTCCGCCATGCCAGTTCGCGATAGAAACTTGCCTTATTGATGGCATCCCGTTGTAAACATGTTCACAAGTGTGTGTGTGTGTGTGTGTGTGTGAGAGTGTGTGTCGGTTTGTGTGTGTGTGTGTTTAGCTTGAGTGTGAAATTTATGGTGCGTGCAAAGTCATTGAACATCAACTGAAAACACACGCACATACACGGACAGACACCATGTCTGCTCTGCTCTGCTCTGCTCTCTCTATAATTGATTGCTCTTTCATTAAATAATGCCCCCTCCCTTACCCTTAGCGGCACCTCTACCTGTTAGACAAACTCTCACTGAGATTGGCAGTTGGTGCGAGTAATGAAATTTTAAACGCTTCACCAGCAAAGTGCCCGTAATAATTACACCCGCCATTAGACAAGCTCCAAGTGGGAAAATTCTTGTGTAAAATTTCATTTTAGCCAGAACTCTGTTCTGCTTCAAAAAAGTATTATTATTAATTATAAAACAAGGAATGTTTTTAAACGGGTTGGCAAGTCAACAACTTCTTCTGTTGCTACTGCTCCTGCTGATGATGTGGTTGTACGCAGCAGGACAATCGCTCTCTTGGTATCAGAAGGAGTTCTACCAATCGAAATGTAACAATAGCCAATCGCAAATGCATTATAGCTAATCACACACAACTCAATTTCTGTTCATGATGTGTATTATTTACAGGGAAGCAGCGAGAACGATTTGAGGCCAAAGAGAAACCGGGAAATCCAAACGAAATGGATACAGAGCGTAAGGTTTATCCCTGCTATTGTTATAAGCCACCGCAGCGTGGGGAGAGCACAACCGAGGAATACGAGAAATATATGATTGAGACCAAGGATATATTTATTTTAAATAAATGAGGAATTCATAAAATCCATATACATTTATATAATATATATATTTATACAAGCAGCTGTTTTTCAAACCGTTGAAGCACATCTGCAGCCATTGAAGTTAAAAAAAATCTTAAAGTTAGCATTGGATTTTCAATAATTCAATGCACAGCAGATCTGTTTTTCAGTCAAGCAAAACAACATCAAATTTTATAGTTATACAAAGAAATAAAAATTAATCATAATTATCAGATGGGACTTTAAAAAAATGCCCGACTTTTTATGCTAAACAATTCTAATCGAAATCCTAATTGAAATTCCAATTAAGGCAGCCGTGTTGAGCCATTTATCTAAATAATAATAATTTAATCAATATTGTAATTTGTGAAAAAAAAACTTGTGTATTAAGCATTTAATACCTGGCTCTTGAAATAATCCGATAGCAATTAAATGGACGTAGTAATACAGCCAACAAATGTATTTTAATCTCTTGACTAAAAAATAATTTGTTTGCTGTTAATTTATTGTTGTAATTTAAGGCGTTATTGTTGCTGTTGTTGTTGTTACTTGTTGCTAGGAAATAATTACAAATTATG
Organism: Sphaerogastrella javana; assembly: GCA_037040025.1. NCBI lineage: Eukaryota > Metazoa > Arthropoda > Insecta > Diptera > Drosophilidae > Sphaerogastrella > Sphaerogastrella javana. The sequence goes on from JBANCZ010000398.1 coordinate 2,753, forward strand.
CATGAAGCGAAGTGGAAATGCGGACGACGTCAACAACAACCAATGGCTAATTGTGAAGAGAAGAGAAGAGCAAAGAAGAGTAGAGAAAACGCTAAGAATATTCCATCTTTCTTTGCTTCTTTTGCGCACTTTCTACGTTGTTTATTGCTGTTTATAAGCAGACTACAGAGAACAGCCAGAGATTGCCATGTTGCTGTCATTATGTTGATGGCCAAGAGGATGCAACACGGCGGCACTCAGTTTGATGTTCTTCTTGCCACAACAACAGCAACAGCAACAGCAACAACAACAACCACAACAACATGAACAACTATAATAATTCATCTTGTTTCTATTTTAAGTTACTCTAACTGTGCCTGTAACTTGAATAGTTAGTTCTATGCTTCAAGTTTGCTTTTTTAAAATGTCTTTATGTCAGAGAATCTGTTTTGGTTTATGGCGTTTTTGTCTGGCAAATTATTTCTAATAAATACAACAACTGACACTCACAGCTGATTTAACAAATTTAATGAAAATTAATACTCTCGTCTTTGCTCCCCCCATTCGTCCGACCACCAATCGAATGAAGTGAATTAATTAAATATGACCAAAGTGCAGTGTGTGTTCGTTATTCCCAAAGTGGTCCTTAAGTGAAGCAAAGTGTTTTTCCAAAATTTATTGATTTGGCCAACAATCTTGGGCGCAACATCAATGAAATTTTCATTAAACTGTGTAACTTGTTTTAACAAATCTCCCAAAATCTCACTCTAACGCACTCCTAGTCCTGCTCTGTGCCTTGTCTTTACATGACTCCACATCCTGACTTACATTTGGTTTTTTTTTTCACAGAATTTTGCAAACTTTTGCCTCAACATTCAATTGAGAAAGTTTGCCAAAAGCGTGCATAGTTCGCCAAAAAAGGCAACGAAAATACAGAGAAATGAGGCGAAAAGCAAAAATTAAAAATTTCGCTAAAAAAAAAGAGCCAAACTGACGAAGAACATGCGGCATGTGGCACGCGGGATGCGGCATGTGGCAGGGCAGCAGGCGCCGGGCGTCATAAACTTTCATAAGAATGTTGTGTCCAGTTCATGTTAACGTATTCCGTTTGTCGGTGTGCGTGAGAGAAATTCTCGAACAACTCGGCCAAAGTTCAGCAGCAAAAGCAGCAGCCGAGTGGATGGTCTCTTTTCCTCTACTTGCCGCTGCTTGCTGCACGTGCTACAACCTTGTGGCACTCATTTTGTTAAGACTGAGGATGCTATTCAATTACTGATACTGTTCACAGTTGCTCTCTCTCCTCCCCTCTCTTGGCTCTGTTTGCTTTGTGCCTTCAAAGACAAAAGCCAAAAAGTTGCCACGCCCAACAATGTTGCTTACATTTCATATTTTGCTATTCCCAGCGACTGCCACTGCGATTGCGACTGTCGCTGACAGCTCGCCCGAGTCTAGCAACAAACAATCATAAAAACTAAGTACAGCAACAACAGCGGGCATGCTCCAGTCGAGTGTGCACACGTAACAATTGCCATAAACCATCAATAATTTATGTATAAATTGAACTTGATTCAATTGAATGTCATTATCGATAAGTAATTAAATATTCTAGTATATAGTAAATCTATATACCCTTTTTGACACCATTTGAATGTATACAGGGTATAAAATGGCACTTCGTACTGGCACTTTGCAGGCCATTGCAGTTTCTCTGGGCGCTTTCAGTGCAAATTATTTATAGAATGGGTCTGTGTCTGCTGCCTTTACATTTTCCCACTATAAGTGTTGGTACACTCAAACACTCACACACACACACTCAGTCTTTTAGCTTAGTGAATACTACATTCATTTCCCTTGTGATTTCCCTTGCGACTTTAGCTGCAATTGTTTTGTACTTTGTGCATTTACTACTTACTTGAAATGATAGCTGCCATTCTCATAGCCAAAGAATGGCACCGTATAGGTCAGCATCCATATATTACCGCCACCACAATCGTAATATGGTTTCGACCATCTGCCATCCTCATATTTCACCGCCAGCGTATCGTCCTCGATGCGTTCCTCCGTACGATTCGAATAGAGATGAAAAGCTGCAAATGTGAAGAAACAAAAGAAACAATCAGTAACGCTAAGTACTATTTGCATGGTCTTCATTTACGTCTTCATCTCCGTCTATGTCTTTGCTTATTTTTTTTGCCTTCAGTTGCAGCAGGAATGCAATCGATAAATCGCAGCATCAATAAACATTTAATGCCACTTGCAACACTGACTTGACCTTCCAATACAGCTATTGCTGCATAAGCTAATGACTTTATAAGTATAGTACAATCAACTAGGTAGCATGCGAATTCGATGGCAAACTGCGATTGGGCGCAACTCAACTTGACGTTGCATTAAAAATGGATTTGACTCAATTTCTCTCTCTCTCTCTCTGTCTTCATCTGATATTAGTTTGTTCAACTGACAATTGGAATTGTAAATGCAGAAATCTTTTAAAATGAGAAAAGAATCAATGTCTTTATTGTAGGTATAATGCATTCTTGATAGGGATCAATAGTCAAACGGGTTTTATTCTTTTGCTCAAATGGAAACAACGAGATGATAGTTTTGTGATAGCGTTGAAGTGCTGAATAGCTAACTGGAGATTATTTTCAATACTCAAATGCGATGATGAAATATTATATTATTATAATATGTTCTTCAAATTTACGTTCAAATAAATCATTCAAGTAAAGCTAATTAAGCTCCAAATTCAACAAGTTTATATATATGCTGCAACTATTCAACGTATGAAACTCAAATAAGATATTGAAAATTCCCAACACTCAAATTATTTATAGATTTCCACGAATTTGAAGCATAAAAGCAGAGTAAGAGATTCTCGGAAATGATTTTAATAGCTGAATATTCATTGAGCACTCGTCTTGTTATGATTATAGCCCAGAGCTTTGAGCACGAATTTAACGCAATTTATGTTTCAAGTACATATTTATCTTAGGCACAAACTTCTTGGCAGTTAATCATTAATTAATTTGGGTTAAAATGCAGCTGATGATTCTATTGAATAATAGATTGAGCTACAGGTGTTATACAAATTATTGGCAAAACTTTGACTTTGCAATTGTAAATATTAGCATTACAAATATTTATATTTAATACTCGAATGGGTTGGCCGTAGAAAACTTTGCCACCTGCCAATTGGCTGTTTGTTTTGCACTAATTACAGGTTAGTGGCGTGAATAAACCAGCTGACAGTCTTTGTGGAATATAATAGTGACTATAAAAGCCAAGTTTGACCGTTTGAGTCACACAATTCATCTGACACAATGGAGCGGATGTTCAAATTAATCTATCCGTCTCCGCTTACGGAAAAAGTACAGTCCAGAGATGGCAATATCTACATGTATCGAGGAATGAAACTAATCGGCTGGATACCACCAAAAGAAGGAATCTGGCGCTATGTGTACCGATTTTGGACACTCATACCATTTGCCTTTGGTGTATTTTATCTGCCCGTGGGCTTCGTCATCAGCTACGCCAAGGAGTTCAAGAACTTTACACCTGGCGAGTTTCTCACCTCGCTGCAGGTGGCCATCAATGTGTATGGTGCGTCAGTGAAGTCGACCATCACGTACATATATCTGTGGCGACTGCGTGAGACGGAGGAAATACTAGATCAACTGGATGAGCGTATTCAGAATGACAGTGATCGCAAGAAGCTACGTGAAAGTGTAGCACGCTGCAACTATGCTTTTCTCATCTACTCCTTTATCTACTGTGGCTTTGCGGGCTCCACATTTCTGTCCTATGTGCTTAGCGGCAGGCCGCCCTGGTCGGTTTATAATCCCTTTGTGGACTGGCACGATGGCCTGGGCAGCCTATGGATACAATCGATATTTGAGTACATAACCATGTCCTTTGCTGTGCTTCAGGATCAACTAGCGGACACGTATCCGCTGATGTTTGTAATGTTATTTCGCTCACATTTTGATTTGTTGAAGGATCATGTGCGTAACCTGAGAATGGATGCAAATAGATCCGAAAAGGACAACTATCAGGATCTGGTGAATTGCATTATTGCTCACAAGACCATACTCAGGTGAAATGTTTACCAAATTCTACTTCTCCCTCATTCTATCCTGGATTCCTCTTTTCAGATGCTGTGATCTAATACGACCAATGATTTCGCGCACAATTTTTGTGCAATTTCTGCTGATTGGTTCTGTGCTGGGCCTGACACTGATTAATGTGTTCTTCTTCTCGAACTTCTGGCGGGGCCTGGCCTCATTTATGTTTGTCATTACCATACTAATGCAAACGTTTCCCTTCTGCTACACTTGCAATTTGCTAATCGAAGACAGCGACGACTTGGCCAATACCATATTCCAATCGAACTGGACCGATGCACCGGCTAGCTACAAAGCGACCTTGGTCCACTTTATGCATCATGTGCAACAGCCTGTCATCTTCATAGCTGGCGCCATATTTCCTATATCAATGAACAGCAATATTAGTGTATGTATATGTTAAGTTGCGTTTTATAATCAGATCTTAAGTATATAATATTTATCATTCCATATTCACTTGCAGGTGGCGAAATTTGCATTCAGCATAATCACCATAGTGCGACAAATGAATCTTGCCGAGCAATTTCAGTAGAATGCACAACCGTCGTATTATCTTTGTTCCCCCTTTGTCATCTCCCCAGTGCCTTGGTAGTACTACTAAAAGTTTATCCTATTTCATATTAACGTGAATTTCCATCTTTGTTTATTATGGCCCAAATAAGGCTGGCGCGTGCCAAGTGCTAGTCTGCAATTGCCTTTAATATAAAAGATAGAAAGGGGGTGCTAGTAAAAAATCTCCCCCAGCTAATAAACCCACACACGTACACACACTCACCCATACACACACACATATATAGACACAGTCAAGTACTGCTGAGCAACATTGTTTGTGGCTGGCATTTGCATAGAATTTGTATATGTTATAGTTTATCTCATAAGATTTAGCTGATTTAGTTGTGCGCCTCGCAATTGGGTGGCCCAAATATGGTAATGGAAATGAGAAGCCCCAGAAGCAGCACATGGAACAGAACAGAACAGAACGGAACACAACTGAATGGAATGGTGATATGCCATGATATGGTATGGTACATACTATATATGTGGAATGGCACAAGTTTCATGGCCGAGTATGAAAATTTTGCAAATTGTGTTAACAGACGGAAATTACGACAACAACAACACCGAGACGAAATAATCAGAAGGCATAAAAAGAGCAGACAGTAAAGACGAACCAAAATAGGCAAAACTGAAGGCAGTACGCAGACGGCAGACGGCAGAAGGCAGAAGGCAGAAGAACATAGAATCAAGGCTAGCGGCACATCATATCCACAGATCCGAGTCAAGCATGGAAGCAGTAGGCAGACCAGGAGCAGCAGCAGGAGCAGGAGTAGGAGCAAAAGCAGAAGCTGTGGCATTCGCAGGAAGTGTACGTACATATATATTACTGTTTACATATTGTATGTGATTTTTATTTAAATTTTATGTTAAACACGTGACGGGCAGACGGCAAAAATATTATAAACGCACACACACATACACATATGCGAGTATGGGTGTGTGCGTGTGTGCGTACGTGCATGTGTGAGCACTTGAACTGGATCGCATCAACTGGGAGTCAGCCACAATGACGACGGCCAACAATAACAATGGACGAGCCGCTGTTTGAACTAAAAACAAATATTATGACATATTTTTGCGGTTTACTTACCACACACGCACAGAACACTCACCAACTCACACTCACACACGCACACTCACATTCACACACACATACTCACACACAGATTTTCTCTCACTAGCTAAGCGGAAAATATTTAGTATATAGTCCTTGGATTTATACACAGTTCTATTCGAAATGAAAGCTCTATAAATATGAACGCAGTATTAAAGCTGGCTTGGGAGTGGCTTAAACGAAATCTACGTTATTCGACTACATTCAAATAATTCACTCTTTAAATAACACGAATTAAATTTATTATGTCTATAATCAGCAAAGCATTTAGATACAAATTATGGCCCATACATCAAACAAGAGAACGAACTACCAATGATATCAATAAGCCCCAATTTAACTACCAAAAAAAAAATGTTGAGGCTTAAATAATTCAACGTAGTTAATTAGTTTGGTAATGGAAAGTCATAAAATCATTTAATTACACGCTCCATGGTGGAATGTGAATCTGCATTAAAATGCAATTGTTCAAATGGTTTTTGTGCGTGTGCCATTATAAATTTTGGATCATATATATAGGGTATACATAAAATATTTTTCAACAAGTGCGTACTGAATTGGAATTAATGTTCATTTTGTTGTTTTGAAATGTTTTTTCGATTTTTTTTTTTTTTTTTGGCAATTATATTTTAATTGATTTGATTCATTAAATTTTGTGCTCGATTTTACTCTTGTTTTTTTTTTGTTGTTCTATAAGTAAACTGTGGCAATTATTGCGCAATTTAACGCTGATTTCCACTGCACAACAAAGTGGAAAATGGAAACGAAAATTAATTATGTAATGCTGTTGAAAATCAAATTGAAAATAAACTCCTCCTCGCTTCTCTCTGCCCGACTTTCTTCCCTTCACCATGGCTTTTTTTGGAAGTCATAAAACAGTTTACTGTCGATGAGTATTAAACAAAACATTGGCAATAAAATCGTGCATACCGCAAAAATATAATCTAATTAATTGCACTTGAATTGCCTGCCAATAAGCTGCGGTTGCAAAATATTTATATATTTTTTTCCCTCTCTCTTTCTATCGTTTTGCTTTGGTGTGCGCGCGTCTTTTGGGTTTTCTTCCGTTTTGGGCATGACAGAAAATCCTGTAAATTTAATAAACTTGGTTGCATTGCATAGCGTTAGCCTTGCAAACCAGGCAACTTTTCCTGCGCCAAGACAAAGTTTTTTGCCAGCAAAACGACTGGGACCCGGCACAAAGTTAAGCCTGGGCCTCGAGCCTCGAGCAGCGACAGGCACTGAGACAGCGATTCCGACTACAACTGCGACTGAGACTGTGTTGGGACTGGTCCTAGGGGAGGAGGGGTTGCTGGAGACTGGGTGTTCAGTTGAAGGCTGTGGCAGAGACTATGGCTGCAACACTGAGGCAAGTTCAAATATGTAAATGCATATAAATTGAAAGTCAGCGGCGTTATGCAGATATCCCTGGCGGCGCAATTTAACACGCTCTGACTTAGTGCTGGTCAAAAGGTCGTGTTTGCTCTGAGGAGCACGATACAACCAACATGGGTTCAACGAAATTTAAATTTACATTATACATGTAAGTTATGTTGAAGCGAATGACATACTATGACATTTAGATTTTAGCAAAAATTCTAAAATAACTTTATATTATGCAATGTGCATTCTTTATCGTTTCATTTTTCACGCTTCCATCTCAAATTTGGTATAGAGTATGCACACACAGACTTATAAAGGAAACGGCCGTAAATCATAGTTCATAGTTGCGGTAATACCGTAAGGAAGCTTTCGAATGAGTTTTATGGCAGCGCAAAAAAACAGCGAGTTCGCCATTTGCACAGATAAATGACTCGATGTTAAATGGCGGTCACACAGCCCTATATATTCACACACACGGGATATGTAAGATATATAGGATATGTAGGATGTGTAGGATATACCCAGAATCGGTTACGTTTATTACGTTATTAGCTACGAATAATATTTCGTGGAATTGGTCGCTCTGTTTTCAATTTCAACAATTGCTAACCTCTGCCATCGGTTTGCAAAAAATAAAAGAGGTAAACAAACAAACGAGAGAGAGAGAGAGAGAGAGAGAGAGAGAGAAGGAACAACTGAATGAACAAGCGAACACAAATGAATTTTTATCTGCCGCAAATAGTTGAGCCTAGCCAAATCGAGTCGAGTCGAGCCCTGTTGTGCCGTGTACTACCACTTTTGTTTGCCTTCTAAAACACACACTCACACTCACACACACACACTCACACTCACATACACACACTCTGGTTGTGGCTATCTATACTGCCTTTCTCTCTCTCTGCGTTTGTGTGTGGTATTAGTATGCATGGAAGAGGAGCCTTGGCGGCTGCGTGTTTGTTTTCGATTCCGTTTGTCATTTAGCAATGTTTGTGCACCATTCGAGCGAACGGAGATCACATGCAATTTGTCTATGCAACCAGCGGCCACTACAATACTACACACAAAAAAATCCTTCAAAAGAAAAATGGAGAAAGCTAGAAAAAATGCCTACTACCTACATGCTACATTATAGCCAAGTTCGCGTGCACCAAATTCAGTTGCATGTAACATAACGTTCGATGTAAAGGCAACTGCATCTATATATATTTGCGAGTATCCTTTGGTATGTCTGTCCATGTAACGTAACTGTTTCTGCCAGAGAGACTCGCAAATAAATCATTTGCATAGCAAATGGAGAAGCAGCAAATGTCAAACGCAACACTCGCAACACTCGACACGTGGCATGGATGTAGTCTTTAATTTGCAAATTATGCATATATCGAAATGTCGCACAAGTTGAAGCTTTGACTGAGAGACAGAAGGAAAGACAGAAAGATAATTAGAGGCAATATGGCAAATTGTCAGTTGCAGTTAAATGCAACAATTGACAAAATTCGAATTCTCATTTCAAATCGATTTGTTCTGATTCGATGATGATTCCTGCACATAATTGGCTTAAATAGCGTAATGTAGCGGAAACGGAAATTGTAAGTGACAAACAGTGACAGATACACACACACAAAGAGGGAGAGAAAGAGAGAGAGAGAGAGAGAGAGAGAGAGAGGGAGAGAGAGAGAGAGAGAGAGAGAGAGAAAGGGAGACATTAAGGAACAGTTTTTTTGGGCCGCAGAAATCACAGCTAATTAGAAGCAATGCGAACCGTTCATTTGCATTTTAAGTGGGCAGAGCGAGCGAACGCGTTTGCCTTATAAATATTTTTGCTGGCATTTGCGTTTTATTTATTTGCTTAATTGTTGGGCTATGATAGAAATTTGCCCAGAGACTGGCAATGATAAAATGGCCGTAAAATATGCGCACCCCCCCACACTTTCTCTCTCGCTCTCTGTATCAGTGGAAAAGGCAACTACGCAATTAGGCAGCAGAAGCTAGCTTTTATGGCCAAAACTCCCAAGGCTCCTTTAGCTGCTTCGGCTGCTTGGGCTGCTTCCATTGCCTTGGTTGTCCCTGATGTTTGTCGTCTGGACAGTGACTAATGAAGTCACAGATTAAAGCACGCAGCAAATATAAATATTCAATGTCATAGTCCCATACAAACATAACAAAAAGAAAGACACTCACACACACAGACACACACACACAGAGTATGAATGCGCCCGAGTAAGGGAAAAGTATGGGACAACGCTATCGACGCATAAATAAGCCGAGGACAGGCTCACAAGTGGCGCATAAATCAGTTAGGCACATGGCTTACTTACATTTCAGGTATTGCTCATTGCGTGCTATCACTTTCTCGGCATTCTTGCGGGCCAAAAAGAACCATTCGGATGTATTGCCAAGGTAATGATACTCCATGGCCAGATCCTTGGCAAACACTGCCCCCAGATTCGGGGGCGGCAGACGATATGCGAATGGACAGAAGAGTCCCGGCTGTGCGGGATGCTCGTTCCAGTCGAAGCAATTGCCAGCTGCAAAAATATCATCGTCGAACTCCACCATGGACAATACTGAGGCATGCAGCAGGTTGACATCCTCCTGCACCGAACGTGCCGTCGTCTTAAAGATTCTGCAAAATACAAAATATAAAAAAAATGAGTAAGCGCATGAGTAAGAAAATTCAATTTACGAGCAAGATACAAGTCAAGCGGAAATTGCATTAAATATCCATGGCAAGTCATATAATAAGGATGCCGAAAGTGGCTCAGTAGTTCACTGGCTGACTGAGTGTAAAGTGGGTGAAACCCTGAACAGACGAGAGGATTGGGAGCTCGGGTCGCAGTGTCAGTGGGTGAAATGAAAGGCGTACGAGCGCAACAAGACTTATTATTGTTTGCGAGACTCTACCTCTCATTTCGTTCGGGCTGTCATTTATATTTTTATAACCGCTTGCCAACATGCGATTGCCCCAGCTGCTACTGCAGCTCCAGGCATATATTGAATATTGGGGGTGGGATTGGGGCTCCAAGTGCACTTATAGGCGCAGCGCATTAATGCTGCTTCAAGCTGTGCTCAAGTGCGCTACTCGCTGCTGGCAACTGCTATTGTTCGGCCTCAGTTACCAACTAGGTGTGTGAGTGTCTTTGTGAGTGTGCGTGCGAGTGTGAGTGTGAGTGTCTTTGTGAGTGTGTGTGCGAGTGTGTGTGTGTGTGTGTGTGTGTAAATGAGAAAATTACGTTCAAGATGTTGCCTTGAGTGAAATCAGCTTGGACCACCCGCTGGCTGGCTAGCTCCCTGCCCACCTACCTCCCATTGATTCTACTCTAGTCTGGGCTACGCCCTGGCCAGCCCTACCCTACCCTGCCCAGTCCTATTCGCCTGTTGTGTATTAATTAAAATGTAGCTTTAACATAACATTTGCTTTGAAGAGCAACAAAAACCATTGCTGAAGCCCTGGTTGGAGAGTGGGAGTTCTAACTAAATTTGTTTTGTGGCTGTGAATTGGTTTCGGTTTTGCTTTTTGCTTCATTTTTTGGTACACATAAAACTTATGAGCAAGTTGAATGCCACTCGAATGGTCAAGGCTGTCGCCAAAGCTTTCTCTCTCTCTCTCTCTCTCCCTACACATAGCAGTGGGCTACTAATACACTTGAACAATCCATACATATATATATATATAGCTTTAGAAGTATAGCACACATATAAATATTTATGAACGTATTCACTTATAGCCAATTGTTTGCTATTGACATCCTTTTTGGCTAACGAATTTATGACTTTAAGGAAATTACATTCTCGAAATTCTCTGCACTTAAATTCGAACAATTTTTCAGTGCAACTTAAATCCTTTAGATTTTTACAAATCTAACAAAACATTAACTCTAAACTCATCTACAGAGTGTGCAAAGTGGAAATCTGCCTGGGCAATAAGCCTCATCAGTCATTGTAGGTGTATTCCCACTCGTATCCCAGCCGATCTTAATGTCTGGCCATTTTCACCTTGATATGCCTCAACCTTTTCCGATTTTGGTTGCAAAGTCATTTGGTATGAGGCACCTGAATCACTGGGGCACTGGCACTGGCAAATAGTTATGGGTATGTGGCATGGGGAATGGCATGCTTTTATATCTAAAAGCTAGTTAGGGTCCTTTTTATCCTCCGGCTCAAACACAGTTTGCCTGTGTAAGTGTGTGGGTGTCTGTGTGTGTTTGTGTGCGTTTAGTTGTGTTCTGTTGCTGCTTGACTTAATTTTCCAATAGAGTGCACAAAGTCAACGCTTAACAGTGAATTGTGGTGTGTATACGATTGTGTGTGTGTGTGTGAGTGTGAGTGACATGCTCTCTAGTTGGGGGCGTGGCTCATTAATTAGTTGATCTGCTCGAAGTTCATTTGTAAATGTCAGCAGCATTTTGTCAGTCGGCCAGGCCCCGTCATGCCTCAAAAGTCGCCTGCAGAAGTAAGAGAAAAACTTTAGTCTAGCTGATGATGAGAATGGTAAATGGTAATAATCATGTTTTTCTTACTGTACTTGCTGATGGTGATGATGATGATGATGATGATGATGATGATGATGTTGATAATGGTTGTAGCACTGCAAATGCTGACTATGCGGGAAACTGGGAGACATCTGCACACTCACGTGTGATTTACGGCCATTGGAGACTACGCTTCTTTTTAGGGTCTTTACTAATATGATAAGTGTATAATGAATTTGGGCAGCAGCAGCAGCAGCAGCAGCAAAGGAACAGTACAGGCAACAGCAAGGAAAAACCCGAGAAAACCCTAAACGTAAAGTGAACACTGAGCTCTGTGGCAAAAGCTTGCAAATGTTTAATTAGCAGCCCACAAATAACTGACAGAGCAACTAGACGAACTCCCCCTCAGTCTCTTTTTCCCTTGCTTTTTCACTCTCACAAGCATACTTTCTTAAAATTTGCTCACTCTTACCCTTTTTTTCCCGAGACCGCTTGAACTCTTTCTCTCTATCTCCTTCTCTTTGCATACTCCGTCTAGTATTTCTCGAAATGTAGCAATACCCGGGTAACTGCAACTGTGCACTTACCGCACCGCATCCGCTACACCAGCTCCTGACCCACGCCCTCTGGCCTCTGCCCCGGGCTCTGTGCCCCATGTCCCATGCCCCTTGCGCTATACTCGTAAAGTGTGTTAAAGACACTTTGCCTCACTTAAGTGTTGAAAGGGTAAAAACAAGCACAAAGCTTCAGGTGTGCCAGACACCAGGACATACGGACGCACGGACAGTGAGTCAAAGTTGTTGGTGCACTCATGAGTAAGTAACTCTATAAGTAGAGAGGAGTGTCACCTCTAATGCTTTCTATCTCTTTCCCACTCTTTCTCACTCTTTCTCACTCTCTTTCTCTCAATCTCCTCTCCCTCCTATTTTCACTTATGCTGTTGCCCTTCCATTTGCCTCTATGTGTACATCGTTAGCTGTGTAAAAAAAAACAAAAAAATAAAAAAAGGGAAATGAACAGCTATCTTCCCGTTGATGAAAGCCTTAATACCCATTGCAGCAGTTTACAGCTTTAGTGTCCTTGAAGAGCTTTAAAATTCAATTCCCGTTTTGCAAGTTTCATTGGAATTTTGAATGAGACATTCCGAGTTAGCTTTAAAATGAGTCGTAGTCATCAGTTCAATAATATAATTCGAAATGTCTTTATAAGCACGGAACAACTCCATACGCTTTGCGTTACACATTTCGTAAGCAAATTATACCCAAGGGTATCAAAAACTGTGTGCTAAGCACTAAAGCACAAAAACATGAAAACACACACACACACAGAGAGAAAGAGACAAAATGAGAGATAGAGAGATAGAGAGAGAGAGAGATCATATATACGCACACTAATGTACACACATCGTTGCCATGGTAGAGTGAGAATTTTTAATGACTCCGTTGCGAGGAGTTGCGGGGCAGTTGTAATTACACAAAGTTGTGGCAACTTTCTATATGTGTATGTTGTATGTTGCATGTTGTATGTGTGCTTGAAGCCGCTGACATTTAATTAAAAATCATTGACCAAGGCCGGCTATAAGTCTGTTTATCAGCTACTTAATAACTGTGCTTGTCTGTCATTCTGCGACATATACCAGAGGGATTGTGCGAGTGTGTGTGTGTGTGTGCGTGTGTGTGTCTGTGCGTGTCTGTGTGTGTCTGTGCTTGTGGCATGAATCTCCATGACAGTCAAAACGGCGCCTAAGTCCCTTTGAGCCGCGGGCCAGGCTGCTTATTTGTTTTGCATATGGTACTACGATGTCTACTCCCACTCCTCCTGATACCAAGTTGTGAAATATATATTAAAAACTTGCCAAAGCTGGCTATAAGTACAGTTACAGTCAGGACAACAACAACAACGCTAGCGGGAGAGAAAAAAGAAGCTGAGCGCAATAAACATTGAGCAGAAACAAAGAACTGAAAACACTGTGAACAGTGAAAGACGAACAGTGAAAAGCGAACAGAGAACAGTGAAAGCAGTGAAAGCAGCAGGCATTTAAGCCGCTTTTTATTTGAGTTGAGCGGGCCAAGACAGCGACAAGCAGCTGACACAGAATCTCAGCTGAATCTGAACTGAGCTGACTGAATTGAACTGAGCTCAAGCTGCTGAAACGGCATATAGAATAGAACCAAACTGAACAGAATTCCAAACTGAGTCCGGAGAGAGGATGAAAATGGGCGAATGAAAGTAGAAAGTGGGGGGTAGAGCATTACCGAGTATAATTTACAAATGCCAATTTACTTTTAAAGCCGATGACAAGGCAGTCAGAGGATTGAGAAGTGTGGGAATTGTGCATTGGATTGACATTGGGATTGGGATTGGGATTGATATTGTCAGGGGAGAGATGTTGAAAATGCGAGAACAAATACAAATATCATTAAATTAATGCGTAAAACACATACTTAGTTGAAAACCAATTAATTATGTACACGAGAAAGCGAGTTAAAAGAGAAATTGGCAAATTAAATTCTCATTGCGGCAATTTGCCCACACAAAACAAAAAGCAAATGCAAATAAATATAAATATAAACAAAAACAAAAAAAAAAAAAAGGTTCGCACAGTAAAACAATCGATGCTCGAATCAACAAATATAACAAAAACTGAAGGCTGCAGGCCATTTTCAGCATGCAAATATATATATAAAGCTAATGGCACAGAGAGAGAGAGAGAGAGAGAGAGAGAAAGTGAAAGAAAGTGAATGAGAGCGGAAAAGGAAAAGGCAGTAAGGAAGCAAAAGCAAACAAAACTTCAACTTGTACAAGGCCACTCAGTCGCCGCTTGCGTGTCCTGCTCTATAGCTCCAGCACCTTAGAGCAACTCTGTACATGTATATATGCATGTATTTGTTTATACAAGTTTCTATCTGAATGTGTGTGTGTGTGTGTGTGTGTGAGTGTTGTCGTCGACATCTTAATTGAAAGCGAAAATGTTCCAGTTTAATTATTCAAGGCACACAACTGCGCCTGTTGGCCTGCAACGTCTGCTGCTGCTGCTGATGCCTGCAAGGATCACAGGATTTCATTATGTAAGGTGAGAAGGTGGAGTCTCATGGAAATGGTCGGATGAGTGTAATAGTTGCTGCTGCTGCTGAGATTACCTATGCTGTACATCGATGCTGATGACTGCCTATCGTCAACCTTTTTAGACTGGCCCATAAGCATTTTGTGCTCGAGATTTTGTGCTTTGTCTTTGTGTTTGGTTAATGTTTATGTTGTCGCTAGCCTTTTTAATGGCCCATAACGGCCAGCCGGGACTTTGTCAATTTTAATTAGGCCATAATTAAATGATCAAATACTAAGAGTGCGTGCCTGGCACAAATATAAAGCGCGTATCAGATTGAAATGTCATTCAATGCTAATTGCCAACCTCGTGCGCCTTAAAAGATTGTCTTTTGATATAGAAATCGTTCACATTGATGCAGAGACTTCAAAAGGCTTGCAAAACCAATCAAAGAGATTTCCAAATGATGATATGCCATATTTTAAATTCAAGCGAATTCATATTAATATTCAAATTTGATGAATTGAATATATATGATGAATCTTTTTGATAATTATCTGATTGTCATCACTGCCAAAAGGCACAAAGGTCTAATTGAAGCTATGTTATTTAGTAAGAGTTTAATAAGCGCAAGAAACCTGTCCTTAATGTGGCTTTTAGTATTAATAAATCTAGACTGAAAAGATCACTACATAGTTTCATAATGACATATTTTGCTGCTTGCCAAACTTAAGATAACATTTTCAATAAATTATGTCTGGTATTGACTGGTTTGTGCCATGTTAACAATTTCCAGCCCTTCCTATTACATTAAGCTGCACTCAAAAAGTTCGCCAAGTCGACAGAAAAAAAAACCTGAACTTTTTCTGCAGAAAAGGCAAAGCCAAAAGCAAAAGCTAAAGCAAAGCAAATTGCTAGATAATTGACACAAGCGACCTTAACCCTAATGCGTCCACATGGCTTGTATACTTATAATTCTAGGAGAAATAGGTATAGAAATTATTGTCCCTCTACTTGGCTACAATATGTGTTCAATTAGCCAGCAGCAAGCGGAGTTTAATTAATTAAAAAGTGTTGCCGCCTTCCCTTACAGCCGCAAGCATCGAGCGAGATCCTTGCCACAGGATCTGCCGCAGGAAGCGTGGGCTGTGCTCCAGCTAAACGAGTAAATGAATCAGAGGAGCAGGCACTTGCTGTTGACATGTTTATGCAAGCCGCAAACACACACACACACCCACACACCCACTCACACACTCACACACACTCGCACACACATGCGAGCAGAAAACAACGACCATGTTGTGTTGCTTTCTCTAGATTGCATGTGTATTTCTTTGTGTTTGGCTTTTTGAAAAATGTTTTTTTGATTTAGTCCGTTAATTGCTTTCAACTTTTGGCAACTTCTTAGCTCTCGCGCGCCTGATGATTATTATTGCTGCGGCGCAACAACGCCAAAACTTGGCAAGCATTTTGGCCAAAAAGTTTCTTTTGATTTTCTTCTTTGGATTGGGGCCGCACAGCCTCAGTGCGACCATAATGAGAGGCCCGAGCCGGAGCCGCAGTCGGAGCCGAAGCCGGAGCCGTCACTGAGCTTAGCCAAAGCGACTGCGGAATGAAAGGGAAGAGACTGTGTCCGGAAACTTTGCTGCCACAATGCGGCGCATGTCTATGACTTTTCGAGTTGGTCTGTTGCTCTTGGCCTGGTCGACATTGCGGATTAACTGCACAAAAAAAAAATGGCAGCGTTTTTATTGCGTAAAAATAGACTTGCCACCAGCACCAGCACCATCGTTGCCACCACTGCGGCGACTGTGGCATGTTGGCTTAAATACCACGCATACACCAAGGGGGAGAACGCTTGGCGGACAAGTTTGTTAAGCTGTTAAGTTATGGCAACATGTGCTGCTACATTTTACTCCACAGGCATATGAGCTGACTGTCCCCCTCCCATGCCACAGTTTAGTGCAGCAGCAGCAGCAAAATGTTATATTTACACTTGCATTTGCATGCAAAAAGTCAAAGTCAGACGCGAACAGCGAACAGGGAACTGTAAAAGGGCCACGGCATTCGCCCAGTGGCTAAGACTCACTGTTGCGCTGTTCTGCACTGTTTGTGGTGCTGATGATGGTAGAGTCGCCGCAGTAACCGCATTTGCCGCACTGCTGCACCTACATGGCCGTCAGATGCACTTGTAAAGCTGCTGTGCATCGAGTTGAAATTCACATTAGGAATGTTTTCTGCGAAACGAAAACAATTTCCATATTGTTGCTGCTTCCACGGAATGGTACAATGAAAAACAGCGCACTGTGTTAAGCTGCGGATGCGGACACACACACACACACGCACACACACAGCTGGGACTGTGGCTACGGATGCGCCTGATACAGGCGGCGGTTAAATGGAGGGCATTATTAGCACCACCCGTGGCGTACGTAGCAAATCAAGCGGCACAAAAAGCGAAAGCAAATGCGGATGTTGGCCATGTGTTTCATGTCGAGTATCTATAGCTCTACATACAGCTACAAATGTATTCCTATCTGTGGTTGCATCTGTCTGTAGTTGTAGCTGCCACTGCATTTGCATCTGCATCTGTATCTGCATCTGTATGTGTCTCAGTTTTAGCTCCCTTATGCACCCCCTCTTCAGCATATTTATTTGTTTTCGCTGGCAAACTTTGAAGGATGTTGACAATGACATGGGCACAATTGCGGAAATGGGGGCGTGCCTTGAGCGTGCATGGAAGTGAGAGCAGGGCGAGCGTATACCACACTGTTGTTGGCAACCATTTTGACCTTGTTGTTGTCATGTCAGCGTCGACAATGCCATCTCGCACCGCACCAAAGTCGCGCTTTATTGCCGCGGGCAATTGCTGTGTTGCTATTGCGCTTGTTATTATTGTTGCTGCTGCTGCTGTTGCTGTTGTTGCTGTTGCTGTTGCATGTACATCGCTTATGCAGATTTCGATTTGTGTGGCAAGTAAATACGCGCAAAAGCTCAAACTCAAGCTCAATGGCGCCAAGCAGCAACATGAGCTGCAGCGACAAATTGAAAACGATTGAACAGGCGATTTATACACAAACACATCTCTCTCTTTCTCTCCCTCTCTCTCTATATATATATACATGTATGTCTATATACACATGCATGTTCTATATCGTAAAAGTTCAAATGAAAAACAACAAACAAAATCGCAACAAAATATTTCGATAGCTCTGTGCCACAGCCCAAAAAAAAAAAAAATGGAAGAAAAAAAGGCAACATCAACTTTGACTCTCTGCGATAAAGGAGCAGCAAAAACAACATAGAGAAGCAATGGCATGGCAAACAGTAAGAAGAAACCGGAAACTCAATTTCAGTTAAGTCGTGCAGCAGCGGAACGAAGCAATGGAGACGCAGAACAAGAGAGAGAAGAGAGAGAAGAAAAGAGAGTGTGTAGCAACACTTCAGCTCATGCTCGACGACAACACATTTAAGTACTTAAAAGTTTTTCCAACTCTTTTTGCTCTTTTTCAACGCTTTGTTTTACGCTTCAAGGTGTGCCGAAGTGTATATGTGTGTGTGTGTGTGTTTGGGTATGTGCTTAGCTGTTCCTTTTAAGCCAACTTGGGCTCAGTGGCAACACTTTTGCGGCGCTCAAGGAAACTAGAAGAAAAGTGGCCAAGGCAAGAAAACAATTGAAGCTCGTAATTTCGACTTGAATTGATATTGCTTTTCCTACTTCTCTCAATCGCTCCCTCTCGCTCGCCCTCTATCTCTCGCTCTCTCTCTCTCTCGCACATTCTCCCTTTGTCGCACATTTCTGTCTGTTGTTGCTTTTGTTTTTCTTCGTTCTGTTTTGTTAACTGTTCTTCTTGTTTTTGTTTGCGTAACAAATAAACGGAAATGCTTAGACACAAAAACTGAATGCCAACAACAAAACCAACAACAACAACAACTACAATGATAACAAAAACAACAACGATAACAATGTATCACAAAACAATAACTTCAATTAGTTTGTCGGTACGTGTGCACACCTACAACGCCCAGTGGACGGACATTCACCCAAGGCAAATGGACCCTTGCACAGTGGGCTTCGCGAACATAATTCTCAATCAAAATACGTATTTTGATTGGCATCGAAATAGAATATTGTATAAATTATCTTCCCATAGTATCTCTTTCATTGCTTTAATTCATTTCTTATTTTGTATGTGTAAGATATGAGGAATTTTCAGCTTACTCACTTGCCCGCATTGCACTTATTGTCTATTGTCCTATTGCATCTTGGTTAATGGTTTATTTGGTTAAAATTGACATTATCAAGTTCGTTATTTCGTTTTTGTACTGCATTTGCTTTACTCTCCACTGCAACAATAAGCATTTCACCTTTAAATAATTTTGGCACGGGTCCGTGAAAAAAATGTAAAACGACGCCATTGTTATCGAAATTAATAACCGATAAATATTTTTATAAGCAATCACAAGAGTAAATCGTGATCTGCGATGAATAAATATTGGGTTTGCCAGATCAGTTAGATAAACAAAGGCAAAATAGAAGAGAGAGAATGGCAGAATTGCAGCCAAAGCGAAAGAGAGCGCAAGACAGAACTGATCGACAGCACACAGGCCGCCATAAGTTTCGTTACATTAGTTTGTTGAAAACAAATTTAAATTTCTTTCAAACGCTATATAGATAATTAAAACATATATTTTCCATCATGGTCTAATTCTTGTATTGCTATAATCGATTTTTTCTTATTTTGTGTGTATAAGAAATGCGAAAACGTATTAAAATGTTACCGACTTTCCCCACTGTGACTTGTCCAGATTTGAGTGTCGGCGTTTGTAGTAAATGTTGGTTGTTGTCTGTGCCGGATGCTTTGCAGCCGTCAGGATCTATAGCTCAAATACCGGGTATATTTAAGGGGTGCTACATCCCTAGTTTGAGTATAGAAAGTTTTCAATGAGGCTTTGGCGGCAGGAAGTCGTTGATTATGTTTGCACATGAAATAAATTGCGTTGGCGACCTATCTTGAACTGATTAAAATAACTGATGAATATCCATGAAAATTATGAGCAAGGGATTTGAATTTATCCACTGCTATCTCTCGTTCTCCCTCTATCTCTCTCGCTCTCTTTGCTTCATTCATCCCCTGGCACTGGCTTAGTTAAGCTGAATAAATCAGAGAGTGCTTAGTCAAACTGAAAATGAAAGTGGAATGTGGAATGGAGCACGCGGAAGGAGGGAGAAGCTAGAAGCTGGCACATGGCAGCCCGAGGCATTAATATGCCAACAATAGAAAATACCGTAATACAACAGCAACAATTCCCGAGGGCAACATTTTATGCACAACACAACAGAACAAGATACATATACAGATAATACAACGACAGGAACAACAACAACAGCGACAGCAGCATCAATAAATAGTATAATGAAAACAAACGTCTAACATATGACACTAAATGCAATAATGTTGATCCTGTTCAGAGCCCAGAACACAATTTAATTTATTGACATTTGACGTTAGAAGCGGCACTTTGCCATTTTATTGCTCTCAGGCCAATCGATTCGTGTTTCTGTTGGGCTATTTGTTGTAGCCACTGTTGTCCTTGTCGTTGTTGTTGCTGTTCCTGCTGCTGTTCCTCCTGCTAAAGCTGTTTTGACTTACTTGCTCGCGATCCACTTAATTTGTCATGTTGTCTGCGTGGTTAATTGTTTATTTGTGTTTTATTGACAGGCAGCAAATGTGTATTAAATTTGTCAGCTTGTCTTCGCACAACATTTTCTTTACTTAATACTCTCACAAAAGATATTCCACTGTAAAAGAACAACTTTGCCATGCGCTCGCAAAAATATAAAACGATGCCATTGTTATCGAAATTAAATATCGATTGCAAATATTTTTATTAGCAATCATAAAAGTAAGCTGTGATGTGATGAATAAATATTGGCGCTGCCAGATCAATTGCATTCCCAAAGGCAAAAGAGAAAAGGGAGAACGATGGAATTGCACACAAAGCAAAAGAGTGAAAGAGGCAAATAAACTGCACAAAGGAGAAACCGATCAAGGCAAAGACGACATAAGAGCAATTAAACGAATTTAGTTCTATGCAGGGCATCAGAGTTTCGTTGAGCCCACTTGCCTGAATACCTGTGCTTTTAAGACATGTTTTTCTTATTGCTTTCGGTATTTTTTCTTCTTTTTTTTGAGTGTGCGTTTGCCGGCTTTTAATAAATTACTTTTCCTTTGGCCGAACAAATGGCTGTGATTTGGGCGTTCTCTAATCAATGCTATTGGACGCACATTCGTTGATTTTCTTCATCGTTAGGGGAAAAGCTCTTATCGTCGCTGGAAAATTATATAGCAAGAAAAAGCAAACAACAACAAAAAAACAACAACATCGTTGAAACGTGAATGC
Source organism: Sphaerogastrella javana (assembly GCA_037040025.1). Taxonomy (NCBI): domain Eukaryota; kingdom Metazoa; phylum Arthropoda; class Insecta; order Diptera; family Drosophilidae; genus Sphaerogastrella; species Sphaerogastrella javana. The sequence continues at coordinate 23,828 of JBANCZ010000398.1, forward strand.
ATGACTTTCTTTTGCTGACATTTTTCTGACTTTTTTTTCTTCCTTTTCAGCCCAAAATCAGAAAACGAAGCTAAGCAAAACATGAAGAGACAACAACAACAACAACGACAAAATTGAAGCACTTTTTCACAGAGACATAAATTCAATGTCTAATGTCTGCTAGGCACTCACACACACACACACACACGGCCACGCATACAGACATATGCAGGTGGGACAACAGCCGGACAATTGCCCACATATGCGTCGTGTTCTGTAGCTGAAACTTTTCGTGTTTATTGGGCCTGACTGGCAAAAAGAGACGAACGACTGTCGCCTCGACTGCGTTGTGGTAAAGCTGAGTCTTTGGAAGTGCCTGGATTTTGTATAGAGGCAGATGGAAGCAGATGGAAAAGAAATTAACAGACTGATAGAATGGGAGTGGAAGTGGGGTAAATCCTTGAGATCGAGCGCTAGGATTCGTATGAAATTCTTTGGCAGAATGTACAGAAAACTATACGCATACATAGCGACAGCTGCAAATTCCTAGGGAAAAAAAAACCGAGAGTATTGCCATTGTTGCGGTTGTCAAAGTAAATCAAAGCTCTTGGCCCATGATATGTGCTTTGCCATAGCTTTGGCTTTGGATTTAACCAACTTTTTCCTGCTTGCTCCTTTTATCGCCAGGTCTGGCAGTTCGACCAAGTTTTAGTTTTAGTTTCAGTTTCGTTTCGTCTAAGTAATTGAACCTTTATCAAAACTTCGCACAACCCAGGGCAATGCACTAACTCAGACATAAACCCACTGCTAATAGAGCAATTAACCCAAAGCACATATATGTAGAATTGTATATACACATACTTTCGCTAGTAATTACTGTCTAATTATTATAATTTTGTTTGTTTGGTATTATAACAATCTTATTCTATTCCAATTTCTTACATATACGCCAATATTTGCAGCCCGTTAATCGATGAGTAATCATATATTCGTTAGTACGACCTTTTCAGGTAAGCGCCAAATTTGAATTTACAGAAATTATAACTTATTAAACATTTCAATTATTTCTTTAATAGTTATATCTCATATCTGAGTAAGTTTTGTTATGTATATTTAAAATAAAACCTTACTTTAATCGTTTCATTTTCAGCATTGACTAGTAACACGGCATTAAATCACTAGTACATATTTCACGGAAGGCATAGGATCATTGGGCAAACGCATTCACAGACACCCACTTACAACCAATTCTATATTCACACTCACACTCACACATTCATACACTCACACACATATAGTTAGTCGAACACATATGCGGTGTTCCGGCCATTTGCGTAGCCGTTCCATCTGGCTTCACTTATGCGCCGTCTGCTGTTGCCGCTGACCAACTTTCGATTGGAAAAGTTTGTCATGTGAATAATACGACTCTGGTTGTGTGGCTGTGTGTGTGGGTGTGCGTGTGTGTGTGTTGTGTGTCTGTGTTGCTGTTCATGGGTATAACGGAAGCTTAACACTGACTCACCTGGTCAACATATTGGCTCGATTGACGGCCACCTCGGCTTCGACCCGAAATCGATCCTGTGCATAGCGGTCGACCACGCCCTCGCCGAGATTAAGCGAGGTGCCAGCCACACAGTTGGAGCCCATCAAATGCTGCTGTTCGATATATTGCAGAAACTTTGATACCAGGTCAATTTTACTATCGCGCGCATTTATCACATCGGCCGTTATCTGATTCGAATCAACACCATCGCCATCCACATTGCCTTCCACATCGCCAATCACCAGCTGCTTGGTGTTGTCATCGATTAGCACCTCAGGCGGATAGCCATCATCCATGGTCACTTCGGAAGTATCCAGTACTGGCTCGCTATCCGACTCTGAATCCGTATCGGATTCGTAGTTAAAGTTGATCTGCTTCATCTGCAAACCTTCCTGCTGCTGCTGCTGCTGCTGTTGCCCTTGCGGACTAGTGCTGGCTTGGGAGCGGGCCTCGGCGTGCACCCCTAGTTCCGTTTCTGGCCATTCGCCAACGGCGTATTCCGTGCTGTTGTCGCTGCTCTCGTTACTTGTGACTTCCGCTTCCGTTGCTCCCTCAGCATCATCAGCATCAGCATGAACTTCATCACCATCATCATCATCGTCGTCGTCATCGTTATCGTTATCAGGAACCTCCTCATCAACAGGAGCAGCAGGAGCAGCAACGTTTTCATTGTTTTTTCGTTGCGATTCGCCATCCTCTAGGCGGTTAGCGTTGTTGGTGTTGATGCCATTGAGAGCACCTGTCGCTGTAGCAGACAAACTGCTGCTCATACTGCTGCTGCTGCTGCTAGTGCTACTGCTGCGGTTAACTGGCAGCAGACGGGTTCTGGCCGCAGTGCGTAACTGCTGCAGCTGCCAAGGACCATTTGCGGCTGTCTGACGAGTCGCAAATGTTGCAATTTGAGTGGTTGACAGCTCATCCTGCTCATCGTCATCGTCGCTGTCCTCATAATTGGCATCATCACCATTTGCACGCACAAATTGACGGCCAGCTGTGATACTGCCTGTCTGCTTGCCCTGCTTCATCTCTAGCTCCATCGGATCTCGATGTTTCTTGGTAGCAGCACCTGTCACTGTTGTGGGCTCTGTTACCAAAGGCAGCGATTCCTCAAGCGGCAAGTCAGCGACAACATTCTGGTAAGCTGACACTAATGAGTTCTCCAAATCAATCTCATCCGCCAATTGCATAACCTCGTCCAGTGACGTATCATCATCGTCCGTGGGCCGACCCTGCAGATGTTCGGCCTCAGCCAGGCTGCGATGATTCTTTGCCGGATGGAGTACACCCAGGCTCTTGTCCACGCTCTTGCGTATGCTCTCATTGATTTTCTTCTTGTGCAATTTGCGAATTTTATGCGTGACTGGAGGGCTTGTTAGTTCGCCAATGCCTGTGACCGGCTGCTGTGTGGGCGTGGCCATGCTGACACCCACATCGCTTACCATAGTCAATCTAGTACTGCTGCTGCTGCTGCTGATGCTACTCCTACTCCCGTTGTTGCTGTTCGTATAGAGCATGTGTGCTCGCGAACGACCATGTCGTATGTTGAAATTGTCGCCAGAATTTTCATTCTCGATTTTCGTTTTGTTCCGTTGCCCCAAGAGCGGATCCAGCTCGGCCTGCGTTTGATACACTAGCAGCAAGAGCAGCGGCAAACACCATGCCGCATGCCGCATTGTCAGCGGCATCAGCCCAACGTTGTGGGTGGCGGCGATGGCGACGGCGTGTTGAATGTTACCCGCTACACGGCTGAGGGACTATTAAAGTATCAATTTCACCACTGAATTTTTAGAGCTCTCTGTCGGGCTCCCTCGCCTCCACTCCACTCTATCTCCTGCTCTCTCTCTCTCTGCGAATAGAAACAGAGCGCGTGCTGTTTGCCTTTGGCTGCTGTTGCTGTTTCCTATTTCCCTTTATTTTGTTTGCTTTTTGTATGTTTTTTCTTTTACTTTGCTGCTTTTTGCAATTTTTTTGTAAGCTTTTGATTGGCGTTTTGTTTCAATTTTGCTTTTTGTCTTGCGAAATGTTACCTTCGCCCGAGCATATTAAAGACTGGCCATTGTTATTGATGTTCTTTTGCTCTCTTTATTCTTGTTGTTGTTGGTGGTGGTGGTGCTGGTGCTGGTGGTGTTGTCTCTGTTTAGCTTCAAAGCGATGAGCGTGAACGTGGCGCCCCCCATAACCAGGCTGCCTGGAGCGGGTTGCTGAGGCGCCGGCATTGCGGCTGCTGAGCTCATTTCCTTTTGTTGCTTTTACCTGTGCGTACAAGTGAATGTGTATGTGTCTATATGTATATATGTGTATGCGAATGTGTATGTGTCTATGTGTATGTGTATGTCTGTATGGTTGTGTATGTGTATGTGTGTGTGTGTATGTGTCAATCTGTGATGCTGCTGTAAGTAGAAGAGAGAAAAAAATACAATGATTAGCCTTCGAAACATTTTGTAAGCGGTTTTTGCGGTCTGCTTCAAGTAGGGGTATGCATTCTGTGGGTTAGGGTGTATTCGTTGCTACATTTTGGATTTCAAAACGTAAGCAAAATATTTGCTTTGATTTATGTGCACATATTTTTCTTTTTATATATATATATATTAAATATATATAAATAATATAGTATATATATATATAAATTGTTTTTGTTATTTACTTGAGCGTGCCTAAAAAGGAGACTGCCTCAAGGACAGCTAGCCATGTTTGGTAAGCGTATATAGCTAGCATTTATGTGTCTGTATGTGTGTGTGTGTGTCTATGTATTGTGTGTATTGTTAAATAAATTGCAAAGTAAAGAATACGTATTTTTTATATGTATGCGCAAAGGGCAGTTACAGGACAAACGCCAGGCACTTCAGCGGCAAAGAAAGTCAAGCCAAAAAAAGAACATCAGCCAGCAGGCAAGCAAGTAGGCCGCCTAGGGGGACAACAATAACAACACCAACTACAAAAGGAGAAGGAAGGAAAAGGAACGGAAGTAGAACTAAAACAACAGGAATAACCGAAAGCCATTTGCCCAGTGCTGTTAAAGCGGCAATTAAAAATTTCCGCACGCCAAAACACACACACAGAGCCAGCAACAAACAAGCTTAAGACAAATAGCAAAGCTTTGGCTCATGTTGTTGTTGTTGTTGTGGTGGTGGTTGTTGTTGTTGTTGTGGTTGTTGTTGTGGTTGTTGTTGTTTTTGTTTTCCCCCTTGGCACACACATACACTCATACGCACAGAGAGACCGCAAATACAATGGCAAATACACAGTGTGTGCGCTTGCAGCTAAACATTGCGCATACGCCGCGTGCGCTGTGCATTGTGCAGGCACTTACAAATTACACACAATTTCTAAGAAAGCAAATTCGTGATTTTCAGCTAGGGAATCGCACAACAACACACACGCCACAGAAGCAGCCATATCATGGGAGTGAGCATATCATGCGAGAGAGTGGGAGTGGCAGAGTGAGTGAGTGAGTGAGAGAATATGCCCATGGTTACAGATGCTGTTGAATTTGCTTGCGGCTGTTGTCAGACATTGAGGTCCTCGAGCGGCAGCCAAGTGAACATAAATGTATATATATACTCTCTCTTTCCCCCTCCCACTACTCCTCTGTCTCTCTATCTTTCCCTCTCACTCAAACTGCTTTGGGTATGCATGATGCCTGATGCTTGAATCTTGAGCTAAGCCCATAGAGAAAAGAGAGTCAAAGGGAGTGATAGAAAGAGAGAGTGATAGAGAGAGAGAGAGAGAGAGAGAGGGAGAGAGGAGGAGAGGAAAACCAGCTACACAGCCCACATAAATATTATGACGCAAACAAATTATATGCCATTTAAATGTAATACTAATAAGAAAATCCACTTCGTGGCGGCTCCTGCTACAGCTACAGCTACAGCTGACAGTGGACTGCCAGATTTTCACGCTTTAATAGGATGAGCATAGCATAAAAATTTGATGTGTGTGTGTGTGAGAATGTGAGTGTGGGTGTGTATGGGCGTGTGTGTGGGTGTGTGTATGTGTTTTTGGCAGTTTCTAATTTCGGGTTTTATGATCCATAAAAATTGCGCCAAGACGACACAAACAACAGCATGCGAAAATACACATGGATCACACACGAACAAACACACACACACATGTGAGTGTGCCAGCATATGTGTGTGTGTGTGTGTGTGTGTATTCAGAGTAAATAGAGAAGAAAATTCACAACAGGCAACAGAAATTGACACCCAATTTTAGTGCTGAGAACTTTCGCACGACCTTTTGCATACAAAGTTTTCGACAGTGGAGACTGGCTAAATGAACTGCATGAAAGAACCATTAAATATAGACTTAATCAACTAACAGTTTAACGTACAACCTTATAAACAATATGCCCTACATAATGTATCAAATATATATAATTTTTTAGAATTTCTATAATTGAATTTGAATGATGTTCGTACACATATTTCTTTCAGTTTTTGTTTCTTCATTACCATTCACATTGTTTAATGGATACTCATGGCATGTTGTCTCTGGCGAATAAAGAAAAAACTCAACTTATCTGAATTGTGTGTCAAAATACAATGAAAAACGAGTGCAAGGGCAAGTAATAAATATTTGATATGTACTTTCTCTCTCTACTTGAACTCAAACAGAGCGCGACAAAACAATGGCAATTGCCCGAGGAGACTGAGGACTGAGGACTGAGGCCGAGGCCGACTGAAACAAAAGACAAACAAATCAAATAATAAATTGAAAATTGACTTGATATATATATATATTCATGGTGGTGCACAGACTAGCAAGGGCTATGACATGGCACAACAAAATCCAACAATATCAATAGCAACAGAAGCATCAATATCAGAAACTGTAAGAGAAACAGAATCAGCTGGCTGTTCTGCTGCTTATGGGTCTAAGTCAGTCAGTCAGACAGACAATGTGGGTGTTTTTATATAGAAATGAGTGTTTGTATCAATTGACAAGACAACAGACTGTAGCTGAATCCCAGCTGAATATTCCATTTCCGTCTGAGTTAACTGAAAATCCCTGACAGGGCTAATGCATTACAGCAGCAAGAAATGCGACAAGGGCAACACGTGGCTGCTACAAAACACAACAGCAACACGAAAACAGAGTGAGAGACTAACAGAGAGAGCGAGAGAGTGAGAGAAAGAGAGAAAGAGAGGGAGAGAGAGAGAGGTACACCTACTATGTGCAACCCTACCTCAAAAAGCCCAAGGGTCCCCCAAGCGTAGGTAAGAGCCAAAAGCAGAAAAGCACAAAAGTTCTGCACTTAACCTTTGACACACTCGCAGCCCGCAGCAGGTGGCCATTTTTGGAAACAAGTTGCCACAATCGACAAAGCAGACAGACAGATGGACAGACAGACGGAAAGACATACATCCAGGCAACCAGGCAACAAAATGCAGCAACTTTTCGAACACAACAATTTACTAGAACAACCCTATGCACTAGACATTTATAGATTGTTGTTTTTATTATATTTTCTATATGTATATTCTATTTTGCTGGAATGGGGGTAGGGATTGGGTCGGTGTTCAATCTGTTGCCTGACATTGACATGTGCCCCCACCTGAGTGACTAATGCTCGAACAGGCATAAATATCTGGTACAAAACTCTTTGAACATTGTCTTCAAAAACAAATTGAATCATCAAAGTTTGTCATGCAACGGATTGCCTTAGATTTTGCTACAAAACTTTGTTAACAAGACACACACAGAGACACACACCTACACACATACCAAAATATACATAAACTACATAAACTGAGCCTTGTGGCAGTTTTCAGACTCTGCTTCTTGGCATTATGTGTTCTCTACTTTCCGACGGCGTCCCAAGTTTTCACTTTTCCTTGTTGCTGCCAAAATTTATGCAAACACATTAACAAACTCAACGCATTTACGTGGTAGACCCTTCCGTCCGTCTTTATGTTCATCTCTCTACCTCTCCCTTTCTATCTCTTTCTCTCTCTATGTCAGTCTTCTCGACCGTCTGTCTATGTGTTCGTCGGTCTTTTCGCTCGCTTGTCTAACAGCTCTCTTCTTCCGCTGGTGACAAAGTTGCTCCGTTAAATGAAATTCACGTAATTTTTCTGCCGCTGCCATTGAAATGAAATGTCTCTTGGCAGCCTCTAAGTCGCTCATACCCATGCACATACGCTTGCGAGGGTGGTATGAGTAGTAACTACATTTAACCAAGGAATAAAATCAAACTCGGAATCCTAGCCGAAACCATTAAAACCTTTTCGATTTTAAAAAACAAAACCGTAACCTGAATCGATATTTCAATCTATCGAAGGTCGAAACCAATATCGGAGTGTTATCGGTTTCATTCCCTGCATTAAACTAAAGCTAGATTTATGAGGTTTAATATTCTCAAAGATTAAGTTAGTATAATTATGGACTGGATAGTATATGTCATATACTATTCTTCTGGTTCAATATTCTCTAAGAATTAGATAGTTTTTATAGTTTGATCTAATATTCTCTAAGCTTTAAATAAAATAGTTCGACTTTGGGCTATTGGTGGACTCTTTTGTTTTACTAGTAGAAATGCCATGATTTCATTTATCAATCACTGCTCTTCCAACCCTCGTAGATCTGCTGAGTTGTCTTCATACTCAAGCACCGCCTCGTCAACTCATCATCAGCAGAAGTACCAGCAGCAACAACAACAGCACCAAATTCTGGGCATAGGTGGTAGAAGGGAGGATTAGGGGGCATTGGTAGGCGTGGCAGGAGCAGGCAGGCAGGCAGGCAGGCAGGCATCAGTAGCACCTTTGTTAGGTAACTCACATAATGTGATGGCGTTGGCGACAAACAAAAAATGACATTTGACTTTTAAATTGGATAATTTTTTTTCTCTCTTTTTGTTGGCGCTGCCTGCCAATCAGCAGGAAGAGATACAGCCAAATAGAATAGCTAGCAGACAGCTAGACAGACAGGGCAGACAGACAGACAAGGTAGACAGACAAGACAGACAGCTAGACAGACGCAGACAGCAGGCAAACAGCGAAATATATTTGTAAAAATAATTTAATGCCGGCACAAAGTCAATTTGTTTGAACAATGTTTATTAATTTTATGCAGCGAATTTATAAGCATTTAATACGAAAAGCTAACATTAAAAAGAATTAATTATATTTTTTTTAGAATTCAATATTTAAAATAAACGTTTGTCACATTAGAAAGCTCAAAAAATTTAACTGAAAGCCAAACGTAATTCGATATGCACACACGTGTATGCTACACCTGATACACTACAAAAGAAGGCAATAGAAGGCGTGGCTACGGGGGTAGATAGGGTGGGTTGGTGGGTGGTCGATGGGTGGTTTGAGTGGGTGGTTGAATGGGTGGTTTATTGTTCCGTCAGTGACTTTTACTGTGCTAGCGAGCTGCTCGCAATTTACATATAAATGTTGCACAAAGACTGTGACACAAAAACACATCACACGCTGCACAGTGGGTATGCTGTGTGTGTGTGTGTGTGTGTGGTGTGTGAATGGGCGTGGCATGGTGTGGTTTATGGCCACTAATGCTAGTAACAAAAATCGCATAAAACGCACACAAATTGCACAGATTATGTGCCACTTGGGCAATGCTCGAGCTTTTTATTTTTTATATGACGTACGAGAGAGCGATTTCAGTTGATTTTTTTTTTTTTTTATATGCATAGCCATGTTTTCCGCGCTTTTGTAAATTTATCTACAACAAAAGGAAAAGCGTGCATCAAAAAAATAAACAATTGCATAGAGCTTAACGCTTGACTTAAGCAAACACTTAATCTGATACAAAGAGACGCGCACATGTGATAAAAATGAAAGAAATAAAAACAATAGGCGAAAGAGAGAGAAAAAGAAAAGCTTTGAAATAATTTAAATATATGGTATGGATATTATTAAATATTTTGTGACAAACTTTCAAGCGTTGCTAATTTTTTTATACATATTAAATATTTTTGAATTATTTTTGACAATCTTTGTATCTATTTTTCTATGTAGTATACATTTTTGATTAATTTTTGAGAATTTTTGATAAACTTTGCAATTATTTTTACATATTGTTTGAGTTTTTAATAAATTTTTAAGAATCTGTTACTATTTGTATATATACAATATATTTTTTATTAACATTTATGAATCTTTGACAAGCTTTGCAATTATTTTTAAATATTTATTGAATTTATTATAATTCATTCGCAAGCTCTGTAACTATTTTTATATAAATATATTTCTGATTAATTTTAGACAATTTTTAAAAAGATTAGCTCTTATTATTAGAAGAGCTTTTTCAGCTTCAACTTTGTGTCAAAATACATTTTCGTTTACATTTCTATTTGACATAAAAGATATATTTAATTTAATAAAACTTAGTCAAGTCCCTGGCACTTACATTGACATAGGCATATAGACATAGACATATAGGCATCCATACATAAACATAGACCCCCAAAAAGGTTTTCCCTCATTAGATTTCGATTGTGATAAGTCGGAGTGAGTGCAACTGGGGTATTTATAGATGGATTCGTTCATTTGTTTGCCTGATTCGTTCGTTGTGCGTCATTTGTATTGTTTGAGTTTGCTTTTCGGGTTTTCAGGTTTTGGTTTTTTGTTTTTTCTTTTCGAGATTCAAGTTTGAGGAACGACGTACGCATATTTGATATGCTTTTATAATTCTATCGACTTTTCCGGAATGTGGCACAGCCATCAATCATCTGGCTGCCTGCCTAGGTACAGTAGAGAGTAGTCCAGAGCCATAGCTCATTGATAAAGACCTCGTTAAAGTTGGTCTAGGCAAGTGTTCCAGGAACTGGGTACAGGTTCCTTCTCTTCTTTACCTGTCACTTCGTTTGGCTCAAGTCCTTTTTTGTGTGTACACATACTCGAGGCAAGTGCCTTGGCTTTTTTATTTTATATTATTTTGGGGACGAAGTTGTTAAAAATAAAAACAATCGACTCAATGCGTACGATTCACTTAAGGAGCGTGTCGAGTCTGAGATAATATTTCTACATAATTGCTTTTCTGTTTGCTTTTCTTTATTTTATTACTTTGGTACACGAATCGGGGACATATTGCATACTTTAACTGACTTCTCTTTCTCTCTCTTTCTCAATGCCTTTCTTTCCCTCTCTGTCTCTCTCTCTCTCTGTGGGCTCACATGGCATAATGGAATTTGGTGAAAATGGATTTGGATTTCTGGCAGAGCTCACGGGCAAAGCGATAAGAAGAAAATCATGCTGCTGGCTATGAATATATATATATATATATATTTGTGAGTGTGTGTTTGTGTGTGTGTGTGTGTTGTCGTACGTGATGCCAACAGAGCTGAGCGCCAAATGGCAGATTATGTCGCCAGCCATTAAATCACTGGCTGCAGGTAAAATATGCGATGCTTAAGCAAAATCAATTCTATTTATACGTGAGCGCATAAATTGTTAACACACACACAAACACAAACACAGAGAGAGAGAGAGAGAGAGTGATAAAGGAAGGGAGGGAGGGAGGAGAAAGAGCTGGAGTCTGTGAAAGCTGAACGTGCCACATGTTAAACGCGCAATGGCAATAAAATGGAGCAGTTGCCTAAATCAGAACCTTAAACCCTCTGCCTATACCTCAAGCTAGAAGTCTACCTACCTCTAAATATGTATGTATATATATATATATGTTTACCTATATAGCTTAAACCCAGCCTAAGCCAGCGGCAAGCTGTTTATTTCGAGTGATATTTAGTACAGGTATTACCAGAAAGAGCAACAGCAACAGCAGCAGCAACAAAAGCAACATCCACATCCACATCCACATCTTTATCCTCATCCTCATCGTGTTGCTGTTGCTGTTGCTGTTGCTGTTCCTTTGCCTGCCAAGGCTCTAAGCCTACATTTGTGGGCGTTGCCGTGGCAACTGATTGGGCACGCGTGGGCAACGGCTGTGTCAATCCTTCAGCTCTGCACGTGCATTAGCTTATATATATATATACATATATCTGTATGTTTGTGACAAATATAGATTCAATTAGTCCCCACAGGCTACAGCTGCACAATGAGCCCAAGCTGTTGGCTATTCCAACGAAAAATCAGTTTGTTTTTTAGGCCTTACCACAAGAGATCTAATAAACAATGAGAATGCAGCAAAGTTTTTACCTGATAAAAAAGACAATCAAAAGACATTCAAAAAAGCCTTAAAATTATATCCTAGCTATAATAAGTTAGCTTCTATATATAGCTTTAATTTAACTATAATTTGTCCATACTTTTCCTTTAAGATTCATAAACTTTTAGTTGAACTTTTGATAACTTAAAAATAATGCCAGGTAAATACTAGGAAAAATTAAGCATTAATTTTAAAAGAATTAAAACTTGTTTCAATGTAAATTTTGCTTAAATTTTCTAGTAATGTTATACATATTTTTTATAATTATTTTTTATTTCAATTCAAATGAAATAATTGTAAAATTCGTTTATGTTTATGGCATTCATTTGCCAAACTATAATTGAAACATGTGCGTGTCTTTTTTTAGAACGTTTGCAATAAAATTATTAATATTTTTGCAATGTTCTTTTATTTTTAGTGATTTCAACTAAATGTGAAAACAATCAGACAGATATGATGCCAACAGCAAAAGCCACAAACGCTAACCGTTTCATTTATTATGCACATCATTTTCATAAAATTCTGCAAAATTCACGCTTCAATTTTGCGGTGGATGTCAAAGCAAAACTTTTTTTTTTGCGGTTGTTCCTGCCACATGCAACACTCTAATGTCTCATTATGCGCTGGAACATGGCAACAGTAGAGAGCTGTAGGATAGAGCAGACAGACAGACAGACAAACTGTTGGTCATATAGACAGAGGCGGGAAAACACGCGGGATTAAAATTTTCATGGCTCTGTTGTAATGGCCATAAATGACAAAATCAAATAACACTTAAAATGGCAAACGATTCAGAGCAAAAGCGAAGCCAAAGAAAAAGCATAAATGTTGGCAACAGACAGACAAAGAGAGAGAAAGAGAAAGAGAGAATAAAAGAGAAGATGAACTAAGAGAACTAAGTCTTTTAACATGGTCAATTGAAGACCATTAAGCAAGTGAAAAGACATTAAGTAATGCTTTAGTCATTTAATAATATTATGAAATATTCAGCCACATATATGTATATAATATATATACTACTTTATATTATATATTGTATACTATATATACTATACTATACCCTATATGCATTAGCCTAATTGCCAGACATTTGTGCTTCAATTGACATCAATTAATTCCAGACAATGTCTCGCCAATTGGCCAAGTATAGCTTGATGGCAATTGCTTGATATATATATATATTTTTTGGCCAATTCATATAACTCATATATGGCATATATATAGTATGAAAGCAGCAGCGATTTTATGAGCTTACAGGAATTTTTTGTGTGTGTTTTTTTTGTTTTGTTAAGAAACAAAAGGCCCATAGTTAATGGAGAAAGCGTGTAGCCATAAATTGGGCAGCGGCAACTTTTATAAAATGGCATAAAATCAAATGTTCAAAGCCAGTCAAATGGAATTTGGCTTAATTTATGGCCAGCTGGATGTTGGACCGTTTGGCTGTTCAGCTGTTCGGCTGTTGTCGGCCTCAACAACATCACTTGGCTAATATAAAACATGACGCCGCACTTTATTGACCCAACAGATACGCGTATTCCGACAGCCTCAACAACATCAACAGCAGCGACAACAACAACAACAACAACACCAGCAAGTAAAAATTGAGCAAAAGGAAATCCTTCAAAGGGACCCAAAGCATGATGATGTGGGCAAGGGATTCCAAGCTGATCTAAGCTTTTGGGTTTGGGTCTTTATCAAACTGCTCGCCATTTTATTGAAGGCCAATGCGTTCATGCAAAAATGCCCCCTGGTCTGATGTGTTAGTGACTGTGAGTGTGTGTGTGAATGTGTGTGAGTGCTTGTGTGAATGAGTGTGAGTGCGTGTGAATGCGTATGAGTGTGTCTGTGATTGTGTTTGTGTCTATGCTTTGAAAATAAAATCAAATAGCTCGCGTAAGCACAAAAACAGGCGAACTCAAACTATTAACTAAATTATCAACAAATACACAAAAAAAAAACACAAAATTACACTTGCTCTATGAGTATGTGCGCGTGTGTGTGTGTGTGTATTGGTGTCAGCCATGACGCCAGCATTTTTTTTTTAATTTTAAAGCACACGACAGCGGAAATAACAAAAGTAAAACGCTCTCATCAATAACACTTCCGGTTGGAGTAAGAGTAGCTTGGCGTGATTTATGACATCGTTTTGTGTTTGACATGGCTATTATACTAAATATGTGTGTGTGTGTGAGAGAGAGAGGAAGAGAGAGAGAGAGAGAGAGAGAGAGAGAGAGAGAGAGAGAGAAAGAGTATATGTGCTAGGCCA
>JBANCZ010000399.1:0-37662 GCA_037040025.1 Sphaerogastrella javana
GTACGTAGTGCCTTGGATTTATTGCTACTTAAATAATTATGCGTGTTTTTTAACATTATGAATTCCTATTTTGGGTACGAAACGTATTCATATTCAAATGAACACACGCTAACGAATATGGCTGTTTCTTTATGTTTTTGTCCTAGTTACTTAGTTTAGTTTATCTCAATTAATTATATAAAGGATGTATAAAATCTATTATATGAACATAGCATTATCTTAGTTATAATTCCATAACCTATCTATCTAATGAACTAATACGAATACAAATTTCTTAACTTCAATTAGATTAGGCCAATATATGCACATATATAGGAAAAATAATTTAATAACACTTAAGGTTTCTTTAGTTTGTGTTTTTTGTGATCATTTTGTTTGTGCACTCAAAAGATTGAAGAGATATGTTTAACATTCGTTTATCCTAAACAATTCTTATAGTCTTTATAATAATTTATATAAATGTATACCAAAATTTGTCTTTAATAAGTGAAAAGTTTCTTGTTTTAACATTACTAAAGGCTGTATGTAGTCAATGAATCTTAAGTTTCTTATCATTAAATGAGTTACATATCGTATGTATAAAATAAAATATAGAAAAATCGGACATTCACATATATATAGTATACGACATCGACATAACATCTACATAGAGCTCAATGCCAATCTATCACAAAATCACATAGAGGGGCTTCGAATCGAAATAACACATACGAGTATAGAGTATAGGGAGGAGGCCAACATCGAGTGCATCAATCCATTTGAGATTCTTAAAGAATTCATTTGAATTGATATAGGTATAAGTGTATGCAATACGAATTGGTTTAACTGGGGAAACTTACTGCATAGAATACTTATGCTTACAACTAACATTAGAGATATAGTAGCTAAAATTACATATCTTATAGTTTGTGTGTTTGTGTGCAGCTCTCTGTGTGTCAGACACAAATCACATAAAGGTACTTAAACTCTCAGTGTGCACCGGGTAGTGCGTTCGTAATAATCGAAATGAAGGATCCAACGCTATAACATTATCTTGTATATGATATTACTATGGTCGCATATAAATGGATATTTGAATATAGCTGATATTATATTAAAAATAACAATTTTTGCATAAAGGTTTTCTACACTTTGCTAGCATTTCTATATATAATATAAACCTAGAACCTAATCTGTATTATTATTATTATTACTAACACTAGTTTACAAAACAGGTAAACATTATTCAAAAAGGAGTAGAAACATTTTAATGGGCATATTCTCTGAGAAATTCATTCGAAATATGTATGAATATGTCTAGAAAATAGCGCCTAAAAAAATTTACTAAAATATTCTAGCAATTTGTTCTTTGTAGATATCATTTTTATCGAATGAAGTACAAATATAATAATAAATATTATATATTACATATTCTACGAATATTTCTAAAAGCGCTCCATTCGAATATTTGTAATGCTTATAAATATTTATTTATCATTATAAATAATGGTCTTGTGTTTTATTGATTTGTAAACTAGTGTTGCTTCTTAAATTTTTCAAGTCTAAAATGGATTCTCTTTTCAATTTTATATGAATATGCTGCTTAAATCAATTGACTAGAATTAAACCAAGGCAAGAATAGGCATTACAAGAAACATTTTTTTTTCAGTTTTCTCCCTATTTCTTTGTACTTGAAGGCAAGTATAAGGGGTACATGTTGGAAAAGGATAATATACCTAAGTTTGTATGCAGGTTCTATATATGTATGTAGCTTATATATAGTTGCATGTGCGTGTCTATTGATTTTGACAGTTGGAATTAAACAATTTAACAATTAACGTCAACAAGTTGTAAATTCTGTTGGTCTGACAAGTCACGAATGGTCTTAACTCGCCAGTGATTCTCCCGTTTAAATATTCATGAAACGGTTCCAATGACTGCTCAGTGCTCGGTCTCGAGTTCAACTTGAGCAAATGTGTGGATGGATATACTAACTAACGCTTGGTGTGCCCACTAATCTATATACTTGCATAATTGTGATATTTGTGAATTATACACGTACTTTTTACGAGGTCTGTCTACTAACGTAATAGGACTTTGAAATTTTATCGCACTTGTGGCGCCATCTATTGGGATTTACTCTGCTTATCGGCTGTTTTGCTGCCAAAGGTATCGTGAGCGATAAAGATCGATAGCTGCGTTAGGCGCAAATTTCAAATATTATTTACGATTTAAAAAATTCACAAAATTAAAAAAAAAATATATAACGTTTACATTAAGAAGAAAACTGAATGCAAAAAAACTATAAAAGAGAGAGGGTGAAGTTTATTTACTGTACAATTATATGTATTTATTTTTTTCAGTAGTCCTTTTCATTAGAGACATACCCCGTTTTAGTTTTTTCCTCATTAGTTAGCTATAAGATAATATTTCGAGTATCCGTTTATTACTCACGTAAGCTAAGTATTTATTTAATTTAAAGATCTAGTTTTTCTTTTAGTAAGGAAGCAATGTTGCGGATGTCTAGAAGGGCAATGTGGTGACAAACATGTTCTCAATCAGCGGTGGTGCTGGCACCAAATCCTCCAGTTTCAAATAGAAAATTCGCTGCAATCCCTGGACGCTCAGTGATCGCAGCTCTGGTAATTTACCCAGCAAACGGCTAAAGTAGTGCTGCTTCTTCTGGGCCTCCGCGTTGTAGGTGACATGATCACGCAGGCTGCCAATGATTTTCATTTGAAGCTGTTCCACTTTCTTCGGTTCGCGCAGGCCATGACGTTCTGCAAAAATAGAAAGTATTTTCCATAATGAATTATTTTGAACTTTTTTATTCTTGGAGAACATTTTCATATATTATATTATTATAATCGATATATTTTAACTAACCTGTGATGAGGGTGAGCGCGCAGAGACAGGCAAACGCCGAAATGTCGATCTCAAGATTGTGTAGACTGCGGCTGAACTCCATGATTCCGTTGAGCCACTCACCGAAGGAGCGCTGGCACTGGCTGCGATGAAGTACGGTGCCATTACAGAATATGAGCTTGGTATCATCGCTGCGTGCGCGATAGGAGAGGCGCAGCACGAAAAGCTCAAGGGAGGCGGACTGGAAGAGCAGCTCCTGATCTTCGGCGGTTAGATCTAAGTAGCCCGGAATTTTCTCGGCGAACTGCCTGATCACATCCACGGAGCTGGTCAGTAGCTGATAGAATTGTTGCACCTTGTCAGCCTCGGTCAGAACCAATGCACTTGTGGGCGACAACTGATCAATCGGCTCCTCGTAGTGTGTATAGTCAAGACACGAAGGATCCGGTGTTGTGTCCACATGGCTACGCACCAACGCTGTTATTAATGATATGGGGGGCGATGGTGGTGACTCTTGCGGTGATTTGGGCTTTGATGGCAGCCGACCGCGTCGACCTTTCAACGAATCTGTGCGCACCACCTCTTTGACCATGCCTACAACTAGACACTTCTGGAACCTGCAGAACTGGCAGCGGTTGCGCCGTCTTTTATCAACAGGGCAGCTTTTATCCGCCAAGCACACATACTTCGAACCTTTTTGCACCGTCCGCTTAAAGAATCCCTTGCAGCCCTCGCAGGTACGCACACCGTAGTGTTGGCACGCGGCCGTATCGCCACATACGGCACAGAGTTGCGATGTAGCCGACGACTGGAGCAATCGACCGGTGTGGGTGTGTAGCAAATCTCCATTTGCCGGTGAGTTGGCGCTAGAGTTGGGTGCCGAGCTTAGCTGCACGGGCAGCGCATGGGTGGCATGTCCATGTCTAGGGCCCAAGGACATTTTCGCTAACTTAGGACTGTGTGCGGTGGAAGCGCCCATTGCAGGTGAAACGGAGCGTTGTACTGGCAACGAGGCGCGGCGCATCGGTGGCATTACGACGAGTGCACCCGAACCAGAGCCGGAACCCGAATTAGAGCCTACATTGGCTGCGGCGGCAGCTGCTGTGGATGCTTCCAGTTCGGAAATGGTGGGAAAAGTCGGCAAGGAATAACGATCGCCATTATGAGAGTTGTAGCTCTGCCAAATGAGAGAAGAAATATTCAGATTTAAGATTAAAACACAAAATTAATAAAATATGTCAATAAATGAAGGGTTCTCTAAGGGATTTCTAAGGCTTTATACTTACATGATGCTGAAAGCCCTGTGGCTGTTGCTGGCCATAGAAGCTGTCGCTCTGGTTGAGGCCATTGTACTCGTAGAGTGAGCTGGCTGAGGAGCTGGGCGATAGATTAGCAGTGCCATTGATGGCATTGAAGTGACCATGGTAGCTGTAGCCATTGCTGCTGTTATTGGTGTTGCTGCTGTTGTTGTTGTTGTTGCTGCTGCTGCTGCTGTTGGTGGCGTGCGACAACTGCGGCAGGTGTGCATGGAGTGGATGCATCTGTCCGGCTGTTGCACCTGTGCTAAGGCCAGCAATCACTTCCGCTGCTGTGGTCAGCGGAAAGCAGTCCTCGTCCATTTTCAGTGTTAGAATCTGGTCTGTAGGCGTGGCGCTGTTGGAGCTTGAAGCTGGATGCTTGGGACTACTGCCGCTGCTGCTGTTGTACTTGAGCGAATAGGTCTCCTGGAAGCTGGGCAAGCTGCTGCCACAAGAGAGGGGTCCGCCAATGGGCGAGATCAGCTGCAACTGATGTTGTTGTTGTTGCTGGTGTTGCTGCTGCTGCTGTTGCTGCTGTTGCTGCTGTTGATGCTGCTGCTGAGCGTGTAGTGCTATGGCGGGATCACTGCTGGACCGCAGACTCAGCAGACAGAGCGAGTGATGATCCTGCTCTGAACTGGGACTGTCACAATTCGTGGCCAGTGGCTGTTCCTGTATGGAGGAAAGTCGCTTGTCGCGCAGACAAGTAAGTTTGGTGAGATTCTCAATGGAACTGGTGATATCCTCGTTGCTGCCCAACAACGTTTCACCCGGTGTGGCGTCTGCGTGGGTGTCCGGATAGCTGGCAACGCTCTGCTCCAGAGCCGGCGAAAGGAGAGAGTTATTGGAGTCCGAGGGAAAGAATAGATCCGAAAAGAGTTCACTATGCGAGACTGCTGCATCCGCTAGATTGCTGATCAGCTCCTCCTCATGGGAAAGCAGCGTGTCCTGGCTGGTCGCAGGCAGCAGCAGGTGCTGCTGGTTTAGTTGCAGCTGTTGCTGTTGCTGCTGCAGAGCAATTGCCGGGTGCTGCTGCTGCTGCTGCTGCTGCTGTTGGTGATGAAGGTGATGCTGATGTTGATGTTGATGCTGATGCTGATGTTGATGGTGATGGTGATGATGATGATGATGAACAGCACTGCTAGCTGCTGCTGCTGCTGCTACTGCCGACGTTGTTGTCGTCGTCGTCGCGGACTGCGTTGAAAAATTATCAAACGACGAGAGTGAACTAAAGGAGCTCTGCAACGACAGAAAGTCCAACACAAACTGAATTAGTATAGCGTTACCGTTAGCTTCCACAGGCACAACCATAGCCCAAGAAGGTGGAGTCTATGCGTCCGTCAGACATGCGCGTTGCCCGCTTCAACAACGATTGGTGCGCCGCTTACAACCCCTAGAGTAACAATCCTTCATGCAATTTTCCAATTGGTTATGCTTGCCAAATGTTTGCCAACATTCCCATTCTCCCATATTCCACTTAATTCAATTAGATGTCTATTGTTGATTGGCCTCACTCTCATGAAGCCCCCTGATCTGCCGATCTCCTGCACAACAGCGGCAATTAACCCTGCCATTGTATTTGCATACAAGAGTCGCAACATTTTTGGTTTTTACGCACCAGCTGTTCCAACAGCAAATCGAAGACAATGTCAATGGAGTCAAAGTATCATCAATCGGACGTTGAGAGTTGCCAAAACAATATTATTATTATTATTGCATCTTTGAAATATGCATTTCCATATACAGTAGCAATAACGACAGACTGTATAACAACTTAGCTTTTATGTCTCTTAACAAATAGCAACTTTTTTGGTAAATAGAAAGATATATGTTAAATTTTGATATGTAATCGATCTACGCTGGCTTTGCATATCCGTGTTCCAAATTTAATACCTATAGCTTATTAAGTTCCCGAGATCTATGCCTTCATTCAAGCGTGCAGACAAACAGACCGACAGATTATAGATCAAAAACATACTTAGCCTCATCTACCATAAATAAATCTATCCAATTCGAATATATTTCAAATATTTGATGTTTTCTTGAGTATATTCTAAGATATTGTTTGATAAGACTTACAGTGGGTTGCAAAAGTAACATGCTTGTGCTCGCTTGGTTATGTAGCCTCACTTGGCCGATTTTAGGATGTGCAGCGGTTGCTGTTAGGGTGGCGCTAGCTACTGTTGCAGCTGCAGTTGCAGTTGCAGTTGCCTTTGGTGTGGCTGTTGCAGTTGCACTTGTTGCAGCAACCGTTTCTGCTGATTTTTTAACACCCTCTGTTGTTGTTGTTGTTGTTGTTGGTGGTGGTGGGCTCGTCAGTTCCTCTGCACTTTCGACACTTTCCGTCTTAACGACCTTTAATTTATTGCTGACCTTAGAGCAAGCCCTGGCGTTTTGTTCGCCCGTTTTGGCAGAGGGTGTTCGGCGCGTGGTTTCAGCACCTGTAAGGATAAGAGCGTGAAGAAATGCCATTACTATAGGATCTGCTTGGGTGCGAGTGCGTGAATGTCAAGCGGTGTCTGGGGCATGCTTAATATTATAGAAATTATGAGTGTGCGATGATTATGCTGGGTCGAATGCCACATGCAAATCTGCCACACCTGCACTGACAAAAACAGGCAGATGTTTTAATCTAAGATAAGAATTTAATTATACAATGTATTAAATTTAAATAATGTATGATTTCTAAGAACTGTAATAGTTTGATCTTGCTTTATCATCTACATAGATTACATATAATTTCCGATTGTTTTGACTATTTTCGTAAATTTTTGTCCGGTGCATGGGACCCTACAACTGCCACAAGTCATAAGCAGATGGGAAGATTCATATAGCGCCTGATGTTGTTGCCAAAAAAAAAACACAGAAAAGAAGAAGAAGAAATATCATTGCCCAATTGTCTTGCGTTCCACACGCAAACAACCGTATCGAATGTCTTAATTAGAAATGCTCATGCTCATGCACCGCTGCGGTCACACGTGGGGGGTAGATGGGGGTTAAACAAAAGCCCAGTTCACGAGATGCAGTTAAAAGAAAAAACAACAACAAAAACGAGGATCACATCTCCATCCCATCTGCAGCTAATGCGCCACATAAAATGTAATAAATTGTGTTGTCCGCGGCAGCAGCAGCAGCACCTTGTTGACTTCAACTTCGACTCCGATTCCGACTCCGACTCTGACTCCGTCTCCGTCTCCGTCTCTGACTCTTAAACGATACCGATACCGACTCCACCAAGTACAGCTCTTACTGTGGTGCAGAGTCCGAGTTGGTGGAGTCACCATGCTGATTGCCATGGCGGTGCCACGTTGCGGGTGTTCGCTTTTGATTATAATAAATATTTTGGCTTATTCGTATTGCAAAACGACGACTGCCAAATGTTGCACTCTCGCCGTCTTGTCGTTCCAAGTTTCTTCTTTATTTCGTATTTCTTTTTTCTCGCTTTTTTGTTGTTGTTGTTGATGATGCAGTTGCTGTTGTTGTCTCCAAAATCATTTTTCACAATTTGCATAATTTTATTTTTATTTTGGTTAAGATATTGCCGTTTTCGACAGAGGCTTGCAAATAATTGAGCAGATTTTCTCATAACACAAGAGTTTCCATTTGGAATGTCCCAGTAAATATTAAAGGTTTCATGTCATTAATAAATTATAGATCCCTATATAAATAACCAAAGTTAATACTATTTACATATACGATTACTTTAAATTATATAGTTTTCTACATATTTTTCAATAATAGAATTCATTCTTTTCCAACATTTTCATTTTGAATTATATTTTTGAATATAAAAAATAACATCACTTATTGGGAAATCCCTTTAATTGCATTAATTGAATAAAGCGCTCGTTGCAACGATATCTTCTTCTTCTATTATCGATATTTCGATCACATTTTCTGTAATTTTCTAATTTTACATCCAGTGCGTATGATCGAAGGAAACGTTTGACCGTAATTCGATTTATAAATACATTTAAATATTATGCATAATTTAATATGTGCCATATTCTATTATATACAAGCTCTATTATATACACACAAGCTCAAATGGTATCTAATCGATATGAAATATCATTGCGATGCCCGCTTTTTGCCTTGGGTCATTTAGAAAGCAATTGAATCGATCAATTGTAGTCATTGTGGCCGCATCAAAATTCAGAAACAAAACCCCGCAAAAACTACCGTGGGCTACTGCGGAAAGAGCTACCGGGAAAAGCAGTACCAGATTACAAGCAGAGATTACAATGTGCCATTGTTTTTATTACCCAGGGGCATACTGTGATTTCTTGGGTTGGGTTGGGTACATTTTTAAAAATTTTTTTTTTGTTGCTTTTTGGGCATCTTTTGGCGGTTTCGGTTTCAGTTGCAACTGTGCTTATAGTATTTCTTTTTGGGCTTTCGCATTCTCTAATTGTTTGTGTTTGTGTTGTCAATGCTGTGGTAGGATCCATAAACTATTTCTTTGTTCGGGATCATCATTTATGCCATGCTATCATAGATGTTTAACAAATTTATTAAAATAACTCACAGGCCAAACAATGGCAGGAGCAGTGCCCGAGTCTCTAGTTTCTCGTGTCTTCTGCTCATTGCATAAGGTTGGCTAATTTTTTCTTTAGTTTTTTTTTTGTTTTCTTTTATTTTTTATATAAGATTGTTAATACATATTATTTTGCAAGCGCAAAAGCCTCGTCCGTCCATGTACTTTGAACTGCGAACTGCATGGCACGGTCTCTGGCTGACTTGGTCTCTGTCTGTCTGTTGTTGTGGCTCTGGGTCTGAGTCTAGCTCTGATCAATGTACGAGCACATGGACATATGCATCTGCCGAAACTGACTGAAGACAGGCAGGCAGGCAGACAAATGGACAGACATAGACAGGCAGACAGGCGGAGGCTAACACAAAACTTGTGCAGTGACCCAAAGAAATGGTAATGCGTCGTGGTCGACGTCTTTGGCCAGGCGCACGGGTCATGCTGCCTGGTTGACTCCACTCCTCTCTCTCTCTCTCTCTCTCCTCCTTCTACATATACACACACACTGTTGGCGGCCTGTCTCTATAGCACAGTCTGTCATTGAGTCAGTGGGTGCACCAGAAAACAGACGACTGTGCCGCTTTGGATTCAGGCATGAGTACGGCTTTGTATGTCTACGGCTTCGTGTGAAGTTTTGTGAGAAGTATACAAATGGGTTTGGAGTTTGGGGTTTGGGTTTTGGGTATTGGGTTATTCGTATTGCCGCATTCAGGTTTGGGCTCACTGAGTTAGTCATTTTGTGGCAGGTTCGGCGGCGGAGGCGTCGATGCTATCGCCTTTGAAATCCACGACGACGACGAATAGACATTGCAGCGCCGGGTCCAGGCCAACAAAGAAAACAGAAAAAACCCCAAAATAAAAAAAAAAAGAAGATATATATATATATACATATATATAAATAAAACTAGTAAAACTTCCTGCAGTACCCTTTTGCTGATTTAGATGAGACCGTTGGCATGGGTACTTGTTGTGACTTTCACTATTAATTGTCGATTTTCATCGATTGTTTTATTCGATGTATTTCTTTTTTTTTTAAGTTTAAGTTTTCGTTTTCGTTTTCGTTTTTCATTTTCTATTTCTATTTTATTTTGACTGTGATGCGGCACAAAATGTAATACTTAATGGGCAATAGGTAATGGAGTTGGTATTTAAAGTTGTGCAAAAAAAAAAAGAAGAAAACCCAATTCCAGAGTTCGTCTGCACTGAAATTCATATCGAAATTGGATCTGTTACTCAATGGTCGCTGAGTGAGGGACAATTTGATTGATTTATGCAATCGCAGTCACAGTTACAGTTCGCAGTCGCAGTTACAGTTCGAAGTCGCAGTCGCTGTCACAGTCACAGTCACAGTTTCATTGTTCATCTAACGTTTAATTGCCCGATTCGTCTTTAAGTTGAACAATTGGACTTGAGTATAGGCAAATTATTCACAATTTGGCATACATTCTTTCGCTATACAATAGTTCTTACATTTATTTATTATTTTCGGGGGTTTCGCGAATGTTTTTGAAACTTTACGGTAGATCAAACGAATGCAAATCAATTGTACTGAGGTGATTTCAAATATGTGACAGACAATTTGAATAGTTTGTTGTTTGTTTTTTTTTTTTTTTTGGTGTCGATTGATCGTTGTGTGTTTAAAATAAAAGTATTTTAAAATACTGTAGTTCATCATTTATATTTGTGTTGATGGAGAGCATCAATTATCGATAAGTTCTAGAAGAGATTTCATTTAATACAGTAGTTCTAATCGCATATCAAATGCTATGATCTAACAAATGATTTATACGTTTTTGAAATTAATTAATATTTAAATTCATATAACATATATTAAATTGTTGTTTTGTCTTGAACACGCAACTAGAAAACGGAGAAGTATTGCTTGAAAATTAGATAACATCGATGATCTATGCAAAATTTAGTCAGTTTTATGCAAATGCAGATAAGTAAAGAATTCCGCAGATAAAAGGGAATTGGCATGAGTCAAACGGGTTTCCAGTTTTGTCAAACATTAAAATATGAATTGTCGCAACAATAAGTATGAATGTTTTTAAGCCACATTAAATGCTAAGTAAACCACAAGACCCAAGACCCAAGACACAGACACACAGAAGAGACGAAGACCAAGTTAATACGTTGACGGCGTCATCGGTTTATAATCGCTGCAAAAATCATCGAAGGCCATCGTGAACATTTCATAGTCGAAGATGGTGATGCAGACGTGTGATCGGTGCCAGAGGCAGAGATTGAGACGTAGACGTATGTATATGTGTGTGTGTGTGTGTATGTGTGGCTGGTCATCCGAGAGGATTGAAGTCACTTTGCACGCGCGTGAGCGCATCTTAACCAGTTGACCCAAAGTCTCCCTGCACGGGCTGCCGTCCGTCTGTATGTCTATAGTATATTGGCCAATACTTTGACTGTGCCACTTGCTCTGGAACTTTTCGTGCAGGTCAGGCAAGCAGACATACAAACAAAGCTATGTATATGTAAGATCAAATTCATTAAAATCAATTGCAGTCATTTCTGTCTGTCTGTCTGTCTGTCTGTCTGTCTGTCTGTCTTTCTGTGTTTCATTCTGTCCATTAGTCTGTCTGGCTGTCCCATCGTTAGAAGAATATTTGCATGAAATTCTAATAAAAGATTTACCGTTGCGTTGTTAGGTGTTAGCCGGGCAGATGCAGCCGATCGCATATGTATCGGACGGTTCTCGTATGAGAACTGGTTTAACTAAATTCGATGTGTTATATCATTTGTGTGAATATGAGAACCAGAACCAGATGCAGTCATTGCTGGCTCTCCAATTCGAGAACCAGTTCTTAATCCCGTACCAAAATATCTATGCATTTCAATACGATAATGTGCCAAAAACCAATTGAGATACGCGCACATTCATATAAATATATAAACTTTTAAGCATATTTGTATAATATATACGTCTGATACATATTTTAATAAACATACATGTTAGCAACGAAATGCGAAACTTCTAAAGAAATAATTTAAGGTTAACTTGTTATATAATAATCAGAGATATATCATTTAATGTTTTCTAAATATGTAATAGCCTGTGTCAATTGTCCTTTACCCATTCAGTTTACATTTATTTAATTTATTTCAATTTACCATTGAGCATCTAAGAAGTTTCCCATCCGAGTTTTTCTTTTTTTTTTTCTTTTACTGAACATATATTATAAACGCTTTAAGCGCCTAATTTGCATCTCGAGCCAAGCTTGGCCCAAACATTGTTCGAGGTTGAGGCTGATGCTGAGGCTGAGGCTGAGGCTGATGTTAGAGCTAGATGCTGCGGTCTGACGCTGTGGCAGGTCAAAGGTGTACAGTCTGCACTGCATCAACGTCGAGGTGAGTCTCTGCCTGATTGACATGGCTGAGACATAGATAAATAAGCTGCCACTTTTGGAACGAAGCTTACATAATTACCAGCATGGATAAAGTTTTACTTTCGGCGACGTTGCCAAGCGCATCCGAAATCAAAAGGTACCAAATAAAACAAAAAAAAAGCCCAACCAAAAACAAGGTGCAGCCGCCTGGGAGCGGGTGGGAATCTGGCTACCCAAATAAATAAAAATTTGACACAATTTTTGCCTGTTTTTCTATTTTCCGTTTCTTTTTTTTTTTTTCTTTGTCTCTTTTCGCCTTTTTTCTTTTGCTACTGCGGCATTGTTGACTAAAGTTTTGCAATGCCACCCGAACCAAGCCAAAGAAATATCTTTCATAGCTGAAGCAATGAAAACATGCAAGTGATCATGCGAATATCGTATACGAGGGTGGTTCGTGTATTTCGAATAAATATATTTATATTTTTATTATACTACAAAAAGTTTACAGTTTTCATTTACACATGACAATTAAAGTGTTTAAATAAAATGTAAAGCGAATTTCAAATGTTCCCGCGCTTGCAAATAATTGAAATTTACAGTTAATCTTAAATTCGAGATGGACTGTGATCAATAAATGCAATGTACGATGTATCGATAAGCCTTTGATAACAGTGCGTGCTTCAAGTAGAAGAGAATTGCACAATAAAATTGTATCGATATGGCAACATCGATTAAAAGAACAACAAAAAAGTCGAAATACATTACAAGAAACTATGAACATTTAAATTAGATTCAGATTTTCTGTGCAGGTGAATTATTGTATTAAGCCTTGTGCATCGAACCACCCACAGAATGTGAACTTTTTCAAAGTCGCACTGGCTTTCGTATTAGCGTTAATTTCGGTCGTTGAATCATGGCTGCAAAGTGCACGTTTCTGTTTTGTTGTTGTTGTTGTTGTTGTTTTTTTTTTCAGTTTCGGGTTTTCGCTTTCGTTCGAAAAGCAAACACAGAACCGAATAGCTAGATCGGGAGACACAGATTGCAAACCATAGACGAAGAGACTGCAGTGTGGAGTCTAAGTGTACGAAATACTGCTGAAGCCGAGCCTGGGTTCCAAATCGATTACCAGAGCCAAACAAAGCGCTCACAGTTCCCAGCAGGTTGCAGCAGCGCCGGCTCTCAGCAGCCCCAACAACAACAACAACAACAACCCAAACTGCAGAAACACCCAAAGGTAAGATTAAAGCTGCACGTGTATGTATTTGTGTGAGATGCACTGCTAGCCCCCGCTCCCTTGGGTTGCCCCTCAGCCGTTCGGACTGCACATCGTGGCGGCTGCCGCGGCGCAAATTGAGCCTAACCCATATATTTGTCAGTGAGTCTGAGGCGCGCTCATGAAGATTTGATTTAGTGTGCGCCGCACCAGCATCAGCTGAATTGCTATTATATATTTTTGCATATCTAAATTTCAGTTTTGTATCATGCATTAAAACCCAGACTACTCAAGGTGTTCGTATGAAAGAAAGCCAAACATAATCATAATTAATGGTTAAATGGGCCAATGATGTTCTTTATGCTCCTAACATTTGAGATTCACTTGTTCGATTGAATTTACATAGTAATTATCTAATGTGTAAACAAATTGAAATATAGTTAATTTGCAATTTAATCACATCAAGTTGTTTCTTGAAATTTCGAAACCTTTGTGGGGCCACAATTTGCGGTTTTGATTTGCAGCTTTCATGAGTGAAAGCAAAGGTCATCCAGGCCCACACCATTTGCTTTTGAATACAACCATGAATTACCTAATGTAATGCTAAGAGCCCATGCAGCCATGCTCATTATGCATATAAATATTTATAAAACCCCATCCCTTTGTATGTGTGTGTTTGAGTATTTCACTAGTTAAAGAGTTTATAAAAAGCATAAACACGATCATCATCACTCCACACGTACACACACCCGCACATCCCACTTCCCATACTCACACACACACACACACACAAACACACACACATGCACACGAACATGCATTATCCACATCCCATCACAACACATTAGATCTCCATGGTATGGTTTAAATTTTGTTGTACCTCGTTTTTCGATATAACAGTTCGCTCTGTGGCTTACAACTCTATTTCGCTTTGGTGCGGAATACATGGCATAGGATCATGGCATGGCAACAATGGCTTCAATCCGACTCAGACCCAGGCTCTGAGTCAACTTGCTGCACATGCTTTGACTGCAGTTTAAACGTGTCTTCAAGACGGTTATTAAATCAATAATGAAGCACACGAAGCACCAGCACCAGCACCAGCATCAGCACCGGCAACAGCAACAACACCCAGCACCGGTCGTACCTCGAAGCACTGCGAAATCTTTTTATTTCATTGCAAGAAAACTTCATCATGATGATGATCATGTTGTGACCAAACTCTGGCTACATCATTAGCACTCGTCGTCGTCGTTGTTGTTGTTGTTGTTGTTGCTGTTGCCTGGTGTCGGTGTCGCTGTCGTTGTTGGTGTCGTTGCTGGTGTCGGTGTCGGTTTTGGTGTCTGGTGCGCCTAACTGACTGACACACAAACATCGTGGAGTTCACGGAACGCACCCAAAAGCCAAGCTCACAGTTTTACCTATTAGACGAGCTTTGTTTTTGTCTTTAGCTTTAAGTTGTTCGCTTGTATATAGTCAGTCGACAAGCTTGGTTTAGTTTTAGGCGCTTCTCCTTGTTTTCGTATTATTTACTATTTTCTGTTGTTTTTCATTTTTAATTTTTTTGATACCTTTGCTGCTGATCAAAATGGGTATATCGATAACAGACTATCGCCAATTGTGCCAAAATTCTGTTAAGAGTAACGATAACAGACTAGATCTATTAACAGTCTGTTAAAACAAATAAATGTTAAGGATGTAAACAAATGTTAGATCTTTTAACAGAAAATATATTAAGAATATTATCATAAACTTATTTAAACAAAGCAAATAGATTTTAGTATCGCCTAATACAGGATATGTGCAAGTCTGGCATACTCCCTGCTCGAGTCATCTTGTTTGGCTTTGTTTTCAGCCCAAAAATCGAACTATTAACTTATTGCAGGCGATGTAAGCGAAAAAATTGTGACGATGCGACGCTTGCAATTCTTCGGGCGCATTCCAAGGCATAAAAGGCCCGTCGTTTTGCGTTTGCATTTGCGATTTGCGGCAAGGTGTCGGGGGTTAACTAAGGTGTGATAAATTTTCGGTTTAGTTTTTTTTTTTTATATATTTTTGGTTACGTTGCTATGTTTTGCCATCGATATTTCAAAGGTCTTGCTGTGCCGCTTTGTGATCTCCAGTGCTTTGAGCAAGTTGCCATAATTGTTTTATTATGCGAGTACGTCTCAGGTCGCCATTGTTATTTGATTTTTTTTTCTATGACTTCCCAGGGCAGCATCGTGACAAACGCGCCTGTCCATAGCAGCCTGCTACGAAACTCTACATTCCATCGATCTATCGATATCCTTGGGCATACAGCCCAAAAAGTTCTCACAGCTTACATGCAGTCCTATCGGCTAATCAGAGATCTGGCTACTTTTTCTTTGTATTACATAGAGACAGTTTGTCTGTCTGTCCGTCGGTCTGTCTGTATGTTCACTTGCTAACTACATATAAATTAATTGAGCGCGAATAAAAGCCAGCAGCATCCCACAAAACATTAGGCAACTCTGCCTGTATTTATTTTTATTAGTTGCATAGCTCAATTCAAAGAGTTGCCTACTTCAGCCACACACACACACACTCACAGGGTTGCCAGACTACCAGCGCTGCCAACTCTATTGGGTTTTTTTTTCTTTTTGGCGATAATTAATAGGCAACGGCAGCAACAGCAACGCCTCGCTCCCTAATTATTGGATGGAGCAGGGCGAAGACGTAGCCAAACACTAAAACGAAGAAAGCAAAACAAATCTACAGCCAGCATCCACCCGCCAGCAGCCACTTGTGCATTAAAATTTATCCAATGTTTTTATTTTCTATTGCTGCTGCTGCTGCTGCTGTCTTTGGCAACACGCAAGAGCTGTATATTGGCCAGCAAAGTGCTGCCATTGACTATTACTTAATTGCCGGACAGCAAACACACACACACACACATACAGACACACATACATATATAGTTAAGTACAATGGTTCAGACAGTGGATCGTAAGGATTGTCTATAATAACAATTAGCGTGGCATTTTAATATGCATTATTGCAGTGAAAAGATCACAAACTGATTTCGCACCAGTCACGACTTTTGCTTAGGACGACAACATGGTTGCCACAACAACAACAACAACAACAACAACGACGACAAAAATGCTAAACTCTTTGCTATATATGCGTATATGGTATGCAGCATTTTAATTATACAATTAATTTCACATAGGGGCTAAAAGTTAAACTTTTTAATTGATTATGAGCTTGTGTTATGGACAATTAGGAAAACCATTAATTCGGGTCATGCATATTTCGCATTGGGTGGCAACACGATATTTTGCCAAAACTTATCGAGAACCCAAATTTCGATAATAAACATATCGCAATTTAAACGATTTATGTTTTGAATCGTTTTGCAATGATAAAACATTTTGAAAATCGTTTTTAAAAATCATAAAAAAAAAACCGTTGACTTACTGAGAAGTATTTGTATTTATTTTGGCAGAATTACACGTCATCAAGATTCAGCAACATCTTCGGCTGTGTGCAATATTAAATGCCCGTTGACAGCTCACTGAGCACATCGCATCAATAAAATGAAGCTCTATGTACGATCGTATGATACAATCAACACATTTTGGTCAAACAGAAAACCTGTTGATATCTGCATCAGTTTCGGTTTCCCATGGCAGCAAAAAACACTTGAGAACATACTCAAAGGCTCGTAAAAAAAATCCAAACAGTCAAATTGATTACAATAATGCAGTAAGAAGCGACTTGCGCTAAATTTAGTCAAATCAACGCTTTTGTCGATGTCGATGTCTGTAGCTAAAACTTTTATTTGTTTATCGCATTAGCGCGCTTTTAAACAAAAAGCAAAAATTAAAAAACCAAAACCAAATCAACGGATTGACGCATGCGAACAGAATTCAAAAGCACAGTTATGGCATTCGAGAAACAAGAAACAAGTTTCTGGCTATAGCACTTGCAAATACCCTGCAAACGAATTAAAACAATCGAATGAAATCGTATGCTAAAGATAAGCATAAATTTATGTTTCATATAAGTAGATCCAGATGTGTGTGAAAAAATTGAACTTTTTAGCTACAAATTAAGAAGAAATGCAAAAAGAAAAATCCACTAGATATGCATTTTATTATAATACTTAAATGGAATTATCGGAATAACCCCTTTAAAACCATATAAGAGCATAAAAAAACATTGGCATTAGAAGAAAAGTGCCGCAATGTATGCGCAAAGTGTTTTAATGCATTTTTCATTGTTGTTGTAATTTTTTTCTTTTTTTGCTTTTTCGTGTTGTCTTTCTGCTTTGTATTGTGATTTTTTTATACTTTACTTTTTGCTTTTTATATGACACGATTAGAAGCTGCGTTCGAATCTAAGATTGGCGCTTATTGCGCTTGGCAGCGTGGTAATAAATTTAGCGTATAACTATAGAAATAGAATAAAGCGCGTCCGATTGAAACCGGTTGTATCACTTTTACTCTCATCATTAGCCGCGTCTCAACACGATGTTTTAGCTTTAGCTGTAGCTTTAGTTTCAGTTTCAATTTCAGTTTCAATTTCAGTGTATCTCTGTTTCATTTTCACCTTATTGGTATTGGCATCTCTGTTGCACACTTGCAGTGTGTCATCTGGCAAATTTTGCGCCGTAAACCAATTTTAATTTATGCTAATTGTACAACACTGTGGCAATTGGACGACAACACGCGAGCAACAACAGTTCCGATACGATTTCGATATCGATACCGATACCAAAACACTGAGCGTGCGTACGTGCGAATTGCAGAATGCATAAGTCTCTGCATTCGATTATGGCTAACACAATTTGCTTTTAATTGGTTCAACCAAAAACGAAAAATAAAATAAAAATAATAATAAAATTGTTAGACCTCGAGGTGCTGGTGCTGGTGTAACATCGTCTGGCCAAGATTTGCACGCATTTCTTTTGGCCACCGAATTTACAAGGTCTGATCATTTTTGATCGATGCACAATTGCCGGCAAGTGATGGCAATCGCTGATAGACGAGACGATTATGCTGATTGAGTAGCAAAATAAAAAAACCAAAACCAAAACAAAAAGCAAAAAGCAAAAAAAAAAAAAAAAAAATACAGCGAACGAACAGAAAACCATAGACAGAAGACAGTAGACTGAAAACTTGCCCCATAATTCATAGTATTTTATTTATTTGTGTTGTGACTCTTGCTGGTTTTATTATTATTGTTGTTGTTGTTATTGTTGTTGTTGTTATTGTTGTTGTTGTTGTTATTGTTATTGTTGTTATATCATTCATTGCTGATGAGGTGTCTGCGATGCCCGAGGTACGACTAGAGGTGTGTGTAGTGTTTTTTCCCTCCAGTTACTGAGTGGCGTGTTAAATGCACAACAAGGTTCTTGTTTCATCCGTTAGATCCGCAATGCTCGACCGGCTATCCACCAAATGCCTTTTATTATGCCTTTTTACATACGTTTTTCTTAGCCATAAATCATTTGATGCTGTGGGAATCGAATGTGTCTGTATCCATATCTGTATCTGTATCTGTATCTGTATCTGTAGCTTTGTATCTGTATCTGTAACTATTAGTATGTGCCACAGTCGTCGATTGGTTGCACAAAAAGTTCAATGTTAAACATCGAGGCAGAGTTGAAGCGCACACACAAAAGAATTTGCCACAGTTCAAAGCATCGTTCATTATCCAATTCCAATTGCAGTGCTGATTTTGATACCACTACCAATTGTCAAGTCAATAGTTAACTAGGCAAGTCAGAGAGCCAAAAGGTCTAGCAAAATTGAAAGCCGAAACGGAAACTCGAACTCGAACTCGAACTCAACTAACACTGAAACTAAAATCCACATCGAATACAACGAATGCCCCAACTATGAGGCATGCTTTTGTTTGTTTTTAATACCCATTCAAACATTTGGATCAGGGATTGCCCGAGATTGCAATATTAGGATGTGAGTAACATGATTTGGTTTATAGATAGAATGAGTTCTTGAAGAACATACAAAACACTAAAGTTTCCACCAAGACAAAGAGCATTGTAGTTCCAGGGAAACAATACTGAATTAATGAATCAAATATAAAACACACTATAGATTAAAGTATCAATATACACTTTAGTTAATTTTAGTCATTGTTTAAAGCATGAATACAACTCAATTGAATGCAATTTAAATTATCTCAACGAATAATTAAATGAATTGCGATTATAGTAACATTCACATTGCTCCAAAGGTTCAAGCTGACATAATAAAATCTTCAAAAAATATTTAATAATAGCCAAATTCTTGGCTAGACTGTACGTGTTAATTAGCCAAAAATCAACGCCAAAGAAGACCCAAGCCAAACGCCTTGGGGAATACAAGTCAAGAAATCCCCAATCCCCAGTTGTTGCTCCTCCATTCGCGAATGTTGGCAAAAAGTGAAGGTTTCAAGGTGCAGTTGTATGTCGGCTGATTGGGTACATCTGCTCGGCAAGTACTAGTTGCAGTCCAATCACACATAAGTATCTAATGGCTGCAGGCACTAGCTGGTCAATTTCAAGAACTTTTTGGATCGTTTTTTTCTACTGTTTTGCTGCTTGACGATCGCAACTTGCATCCAATGCTGCAGATCTTTTGCTGTTGCACGAATTGTTCTCTAGCCTCAACATGAGAATATGAGTTCCGTCAAGGCCAGACCAGGCCAGGCCAGACACTGGCACTAGCTAATGTCTAGTTTTAGTCAGACTAACTGTACTGCAAATTAATGATTTTATTTTATAATTTTAAATCATGCTATTTCTTCTTCTTCTTCTTGAACTGTGCGCCTACCTCGTGCAATTCTCTATCTAGAACATAATTAAAGTGGAGCCGTTAAATAGCCTTAAATTGTTAATTTAACTTATTGTAATCAAGTGTTGCTATTAAATTGAATTAATTTGATTCTATGTAAGTCTAGACCCAACTATATTCGATAGAACATAAAGCTATACGGTTATTAAATCTTCTGTTTGAAATAAACATAAATCTGTTTTTGTATAAAGCCCAACTACAGGGGAAGTATAGTTATGATCAGGTTGAAGAGTAAACACCTTAAATTATAATATACATTCACTATCGATATCAATATTTGAAATTTATATGCTGTCTGTGTGTGTGTAGATTTTAAAATTCATATGCCAAGATTCTAAAAGAGGTACTAAGAATCGTGCACCATCCCTACTGTTGCACATTTTTTTAGAGTTGCTAATTAAAGCTCTAATTAGTAATTCAGAACCATAAATTGTCTGCCATTCACCGCTACCAACTGCATCTGTGCGGTCAGCAAAGTGTATTATCTTTTATGTCCCAAAGCGACACATAAAAAACTATATTATTGTGATGATGGTTGTTTAAAATAAAAGCATGCAAAACTTTTAACGATGCACCATGATATGTGGGGAGCAGATCGTAAAGTTATTTACTGTCGAGAATACATCTTTAATGTAAGTATATACTTTTACTATAATAACAATACTAATTAATTAATTTGAATGTATTTTGAATTGGTTTTAAATTAATTCATTAGAAGTTTAATGAGGGCGTTATGTATCTGAAACGGATTCTGTGGTATAAACACAAAAAATCTGATAAATCATTACTCAATTGTAAATGTTGATACTTCTAACTCAAAGGGTAAGTTGGATACAATTAGGAATCTTTCGAATGAAATAGTTACATTAAAAGTATTTTCATTTCTTAGAATGTTAAAAAATATCTATTGAAGAAAAGGCAATGATATTTTAAATTTGATCATCTTAGTCTTGTCTTTTTAAATAAAAAAAATCCTAAATTATGCGATCAGACAATTGTAATTGATTTAAATCCTGTTTGGAAATTTCTTATCTTTTGTGTGATTAGCAACATTTTTTAAGTAGTCATAAACTTAAATGCACACAGTGAATAATTGGAGAACTGGAATCTAAGAATAGGTTCTTGAATCCATTATTATTATTATTATTATTGTTTTTATGGTCGGGAATGGCAATAAAATGAAATGCATAATATCCAGGGTCAGCAAGTAGTTTGTTGGCGAAATTTAGTCGTAGATGGAGGACAAGACAGGACAGGAAATGTTTGCTTGCTACCAATGAATTTATTGTTTAGAATTCGGAAAAATTATCATTATTCAAAACGGGCGCTCAAGCAACTCGAAATTATAACAAAGGAGATGCTAATGAGCTCAACGCACAGACTTGTTGATCGACCTCTTTCTACAAATGAGTTTTGTGTGCATAAACGAGTATACAGCACCTCTCTTCTCTTACCAGATACCCCTACACGTCTCTAACCACCACACTGTTCGTAGTCTCTTTGCGTCTCTCTGTTTTAGCCGCAGCAAAAGCCGTTATTTATATTATGGCTCGAAAAGTTGCAATGTTCTAAATTTTAAACATCTTTATTGAAATTTATGGCATCAAACAAATACAAACGAGCATCAAATTATGGTACATGGCAAACAGGGGAGGCGGAGGGCCTCAAAACGGGGAGTTCAACATTATACAAACACTTCAGAGAGTAGAGTATGTATATATATGTACATATATATATTTAGACTATACTATATACTCTTATATACATACGTTTATAACTATGTGTAGCTGTGATTCAGAACGCGTTTGGCTTCGCTTCGATTCAGATGAGTTTAATATCACTTTGTTGCTATTTGACAATCTTGTCACATTGTGCTCTGAGTCCAAAGCTATGCGATGTTTGACTTGGCAATGAGATGCAGTCGTTGCTGTTGCCTTAATCAGCCGAATATTCGACCATCATTAACTTTATTTAAATTGTTCTCGTTTCTCTATCTTATGCAATTGGTTCTTCTACAAAAAAACAACAACCTCCTAAATGAAATTATTAAATGTGCTATAGAATTTCTTTTCGATTTTTATGAATCTTATAATATTGTTTTATATACTATAAATATCGATCATAATCCTATAATAATCTTTTACTGTAGAGCATATAATTTAAGACTTTTCTATAGAGGATTGTTAAATCTCTGCATAGATTTCTTGCTCTATTACATTACATAGAATAAGGCATAGTTTTATTTACCAATTAATTGGAGAAATTTAGTTTAAATCAACTTTAATGCAAGTTTAATATATATACTTGATTCTATATGCGCTCATGGCGCTGTAAATTTAGCCAAGTTGCATTTAATACTTGTTTATATATACCTCGCACGTGGTATGACCAGAGATTACGCATACGCAGTGGGTGCACGCTTACATTGAAGAGAAAGAGAGAGAGAGAGAGAGGAAGGAAGAGAGAGCGCCACGGCGAGAGAGCGTATACTTTGTATATATGTATGTGTGTATGTATGTGTGTATACGGCAGCTGTTGCCATCTCGCTTCCTCGTTGACGTCATCACATTTATTTTGGACATGGCAACAAGCGGCAATAAGCAGTGAGTCCTACGCTATGGCACGCTAATCGATCCATGGACGTGCGAGAAAAAAAGACGACGACGACGACGACGACGACGACGGCGACGAAGAGAGAGCGAATAAGAAGAAGAGACAGCACAAAAGGAACAAGGCAAAAGGGTGCCCAACTGAAAACTTGTAATCTGTGTTAGTCATACTCAAGGACGTCACTAGCGTATACAAAACACACACACACACACACGCATTCCTATAGATAAATGTGTGTGTGTGTGAGAGAGAGAGAGTATGTGAGTATATCTGTGAAGGTATTTACCGCACTTAGTACAAGGAGTTAGGAATCTAAGAAAAGTCAGCTTTACAATACACCATAAATACAAATATATATAAATTATAAATTTTAAATTTTTTTATAATATATATTATACTATTTAGTATTTTATATTTAATATATATATTTATATTTAAAATGATTTAATTAATCAGTTACTAATACTTTATTAAGTTTTAGTTACATTAAACCAAACTCTATACTAAAGTCTTAAAGCCGCACAGCTGTACGTCGCCTTCTCAAGGACAAATAAGCAGAAACAAGAGGGAAACAATAACAACAACAAAATCTGTGCAAAAAGTAGGTGTGTATATATATATATACACATACACACACATATACAAGTGCAATGGTATATGGCAGAGGGGGAGGAGGAGGTAAAGGAAGTTAACAAGTGTGAAATCATCAGGGGGCTGGTAAGAAAATAGACGCAGCGCACTAGACAAGCAAAGTGGGAGTGACAGTGGGAGACAGAGAGAGAAAGAGAGACAGAAAGAGTGAGAGAGAGAGAGAGCGAGAAAGGGAGACAGAGCGAAAGAGGGAAAGAGAGAGCGCACGCTAAAGCAAAACGACCTTGAATGCAGAAAGAGAGCGAACTTAAAGACAGAGAGAGAAAGCGCTGTGAGTGCTGAGAGTCGGTGGTTAAACTTTTTATTTACAGCTGTTGTATACACACACACACACATACACACACTCACAAGCAGACACACACACTCTCACACAGAAGACCCCGACCTACAGCTGGCCACACATCAATGACGTCACAACGCGGCTGTGTACTATTTTTGGTATAGGATAAAAGCCTGAAAGAGGCACGCACGCACGTATGTACATACATATATATAAATATGTATATGTGTATGTATGCACACACACGTGCAAACAGAAATGCCTATGTGTGTATGAGTCTCTCTCTGTATGTGTTTACTTATATTACGCCATCGAATACGTGCTGCACACACGGCCCCTGATTCTGCTTTAGTTTTAGCCTAAGTATGAGTTTGTCGATTTTCTTTTCATTCTAATTTTTTTTTCGTTTTGTTTTATTTTTGCACGTGTTTGTGTGTGTGTGTGTGTGTGTGTGTGTGTGTGCGTGTGGGACTGATTGTTAATGCACTCTTCGAGCGTTTAAAAATAGTTCACTTCAGCTGGAAATGGGCATTAGCCACAGGGATTTATACTACACTTTAATAACTATAACTATAGTATTGATAGTATATACTATAATATTAGTTATATTAATAAGAATAATAGCATTTAAATGCCTGTGCAACTTAGCGACAATCATAGACATGGCAACTCTTAAATTTCGATAACATGCTCAGACATCGATAGACACATAATTTGTGTCACTTTCTTTGCACGCGCTGAGCGATTGTCAATTAATCGAATACCGAACAGCATCTTCAGCAATCAAATCAAACGAACAACAACAACAACAACTGCAACACGAATGGCAACAACAACAATTGCAACAAATATGTCTACAACAACAACAAACAATTGTCAAACAAACAAGTTAAGGCGTCGAAACATGAAATAAACAAGCCAATCTCTGTTTGCATGTGTGTGTGTGTCTCATTAATAATCAAAAAAAAAAGACGAATACAAAATTTAAAAAAAACCTAACAAATTTTGGAAGTTGAAAAAAATGTTCAAATTGAAGCTTGGCAGCATAAACAACAGCAACAACAACAAACAACAACAACAATTTGTGCGTCGTCGCCTTAACAAATTTTCCTTTTGCAGGCAAGAGAGAATTAAAATTACAGACGCAGCACATTGCGAATTCTTCTAGACTGCCTCAAAACTATTAACAAACATTTTGCCATTTTTAGACCCAAAAACATATAAAGGGTCTATTAAGTTTGTGCAAAGTCGATTCGTGTGTAAAAGGCAGAAGGAGACGTATCAATTGAGTCTTGTCCTCCATATCTGTCCATCTAAACGTTGAGCTTTCGTGCATACCAAATCAAAAAACGATAACAATTATCGATAATAAGTATCGAAATCGATTATCGATAAGATTATATAGTAGGGAAAATACTATACCTATAAATAACACTGCACTGAAAATACTGAACTGCGCCAAAAATACAATAGTGCCCCAAAAAATATATTCTGTTCCGAAAATACTAAACACATGGTCCCTACTGTCGGACCAGTCCCTACTGCTGGGTATTTATTTTTTTCTATATTTTTTTTTTTATTTTTGGGCGCATATTACAACACCAACAGCAGAAGCAGCAACAGCAACTTGTTATCGAACGCTTCTTCTACGATTTGTTAGCTTAAGTGAGGTTTCTTTTTATATTATTTCATTTTCAGGGGTATTTATGTTGTTTGGATGCATTCGCACAAATAATTAAAGTAGCTAAAAAAAAAACAAACAACATTCTTTTTTAAATGTTTTGATAGTGTATTCTTGCTTTTTGTTTTTGTGTCTTAGTACAAATTTTTAGTTGTATTTTCTTATATTAATTCTAACTTGTTTATTCGCCTGTATGTTGATTGGAACTGTACGCAAAAATGTTGCGTTAAAAACAAAAAAAAAAACACCGTATTGGAATTAACTAGTATTTTAGCCTGTGTGCACTATTGTTGCCATAGTAAACGATTGTGTAACTTCTCAATAGCCAACTGGTGGTGGTAGAAGTTGTTGGTAGTTGGATACTTGGCTAGTTGGATAGCTGGATAGTTGGCCATATCACCTGCTCTTAGGAGGCGCATCATTTTTATGGTTTTTCGTTTCTAATGCAATCAAATTAAATGTTGTCAAGTGGCCAGCATATAATTATTGAATAAAATATTTGAGAAATAAACTAATCAAGAAGCGTAAATAAAAAAAAAACAAAAACATGAGTTGGGTAC
Organism: Sphaerogastrella javana; assembly: GCA_037040025.1. NCBI lineage: Eukaryota > Metazoa > Arthropoda > Insecta > Diptera > Drosophilidae > Sphaerogastrella > Sphaerogastrella javana. Next base: position 25,834 of record JBANCZ010000399.1, read on the forward strand.
TATAAATGATTGAATAATTATAAATAAATAATAAAAATAATAAACATAAATAAAATAATATTTAAATACATATAAGTCTTCAAATAAAAATAATAATAAGAAGAGGAAAAACTGAGAAAAAGTAAAGTAAAAGTTAGTCAACAATTCTTGAATAGAAAAATTCTCAAAAAAGTATAAATAAGTTCATCAAAACACAAATCGAAAGAACGAAACTCAAGATTATATAGCATTAGTACTAAAAAATTAAGTTTAAACACAAACTGAACTAATAAGAAAAATCATAATAAATTATATATACATTTATATATATTTTATTCATGATTATATATGTATTTGATTCATATTATATCAGTTTCAATTACTGCCTCCATTTCATTTACAATCAATTTAGTAGAAGGACAAGATATACAACACTAATTGGTATGGTTGCGCACACCCGACTGTAGCTAACTCAATTAGGTATTTTTATTTTAATTTTTTGTTTTTGTTTTTTTTTTTTTGTTCATATTAATAATCACAATTTGTTGCACACATAGTTTTGACAAAATAAATACTATATAGAGACAAGCAGCGTCTCTTTCAGGCCCACTCACAGTTGTTGGGGTCATCAAGTGCAGTGCAAAATTAAGAAATCGCCAAAAATATATAAAAAAAAAATTATAAATGAAAACGAGGTAACAACAACAACAACCAAAACAACAACAACAACTAAGTCCAATCAGTTTCAAATTAAGGTTTACATACATATGTGTATGTGTGTTTAGTATGAGACGCCAGCAGCCAAATTAACCAAGCAACAATAAAACTAACCAAAACCCAGCAGAAGCAGAAAAAGCGAGACACTAAAGAAAACCAAACAACAACAACAAACACTAACAACAACAAATACTACCAACAACAACAAACAACAAACAACATCAACATTTGAAGAAAACCTGCTGCTTGAACTTTGGCAATGCCTCAAAATGCATTCCCATGCCTCTGGCCGGTGCGTGGCATCCACAGATTCTGGCTCCTCGTCTTGTGATTTGCATTTGATTATACATTTATCGAACTTCTCGCTTATCTGCTTCGATTTCGATTTCTGCTTCCGATTAGCAAAGGCAAGTGCTTGGCATGCCACGCCGTGTGACATCGCCGTGTGATGCGAGTGCATTGCACTCGGCCTGGGAATGGGTATTTCTTTAATTGAAATCGAAATCTAAAAAACACAAAACAATGCGGAATCGATTGAGCCACATAAAAATAGGCAAGATAATTGCAATTACAACAAAGGCAAGAACAACAACAATATCTAAATCTATTATTGGTCCATTGCCCTAGGGTGGAGTAGGGCCTGGGAAGTTGCATAAGATATTTGCAAATTCCTTGCTAAATATGCAAATAATCTAAATGCATTTCAATAATGTCAAATTTCAATATTTAACTATCAAAATTTTATAAAATCACATTAATAAATAATTTTATTTCTATTGTTATTATGTCCTACATCTTTCAATTGTACTAACTACTTTGATTGCAAAACAATTTAACAAAATACTCACATATGTCTGTCTCTATCTAAATTACCTAATTGTTGTATTACATTTGACCTGTATATATTTCGACCTGTAATTAAATATGTACCATATATATTTTCTCTCATTTTTCATCTACAATAATTAAACTCACAATTATTACATCATTAAGACTGTTTCGCTTTTAGCCCAATAAACCGAAAGAAGAAGAAACAAAAAGTTCCCTTTTGTTAATTCGCCTAACGCCTAATTTAACTGATTTTTCAAATTCCAATAGCTCAATGAGTGATACTTCATCGATCGAATGAGAAGAGAAAGAGAAGAGACAATGAGATCTCCTGCTGGTAAATTTTGTGTCTCATCGTTGCTTATAAAATTCGCATAATTCAACACAAATAATTAAGCCAATAAAAATCATTAGCTCAGCCGCAATGATATATATACATTATAATATTATATATACATATATATACATCTTAACAAAAGTTATTCAGTATTTTTGTGGTTTCTTCTTCAAGGTGTGAAAATAAAGTTCATAATTTTATTGCAAATTTTTTAATTAGCGACTGCAAAATACCCTGTTCTGCTTGTTGAAATCACGTAAAGTAAATATATATAAAAATATGTTTTTTAAAAAAACAGACGTGTTATCGATTATTATACTGAATGAAAAAGTTATACAATCCTTTAAAAATATCGATAAATTGATTATAGTTTCAAAGATGTTAAATTCTTGAATAGATCATTAGAAAGTTTCTTGAGTTTAAAAGGGTATATAAGAAAATTATCATGGGTTGAATTTTACAGGGTACATGTGTACGTACCATGAATTCTACATATTTTTCTTAGCTTCATTCTATGCTCAGTCAGATTTTTGCTATTCATTCTTGATTCTAGCTGCAGATCAAAAGCTACCGGTCTTTAAATCATTATTTGTTTACAATATATATGCTCGATCTTATGTCTATGATGATGCACAAGATCATAATTCATAGCGTATGACAAGAATGAGTGTTGCGAATGAATAGTATGAATGATTCGTACGATCACACTCCGATTGACACACGCATGATTTACATGATTAATCTTGATCAAATTGCTTTTTGATCTGCCAAAGTAGAGATGAAATCATGATTTCTGGATATCACACACGTTCGAGTATGTATGTGAGTGTGTGTGAATGTGTGTGAATTTATTAATGCATATGTATGTTGAAATGCAATTGGCCTGCGGCGGTATGACGCTAAAAAGGGCGTTGAGCAGGCAAAGGTAAAGCTCAAGACAGAAACAAAAACAGAGACAAAGACAAAGATTGGCGTACAAAAAAAAAATGAAATAAATAATTTCACATGCCAAAAAAAAGAAGAGAAATGAAAACAAAAACCGAAACTAAACGAAATTAGCTAGCGGGCAGCAAATAGTAAAAATCGAAATAGCAAAAAGAGAAGCAACAAAAAACAAAAACGAATCAACGAAAAAAAAAAAACAACAACAAAAACCCCAAAACAACAGCCGAAAATGACTCGTGATTATTTCACACACATTGAACGAACGAGTGGAATGGTGGGAGGGGGGGAGGAGGTGAAAGAAAGAAAAAGAGAGAGAAGAGGGTGTAAGAGGGACACGGTAGCGGTATGTCTCATCAGCATCATCAGCACGTGGTGCCCAAGAGTGAGCATATGTAAATAGGTGTACCACACTCAAACTTACATATGCACTCACACAAACACTCACTTACACTCACATATACACTCACAAACACACTCATTTACACACTCACACCATAGCTGTATGTGTGTCTGCATGCATCATACCTATATGCACTTCTGACGCAGTTCATCACTTTCTCTGCCCCGGAAAAAAAATACTACATCGCACTCTGCGGGTTCAAGTTCAACTGAGAATAAACAAATAAAAACAAGAACCAAAAAAAAAAAAAAAGTCCTAAAAAGTAAGAGAAGAACAACCCCAAGTAGAGATGATGACGTGCCCATTTCCGTGCCATATGCCGTATTAAAATCATTGCAACTTAATGGCATAGCTCGACTGGCGTCATGGTTTGTCATCTCTTGGCTAATAGGAGCGTCTAATGCGAATTATACGAATACGTAATGCATTCAGAAATAAAACAGACCAACACTTTCGATTTGTGTGTTTTATACCAATATTGTTGCATACTATATCATTATGTACTATACTAAGTTAGTTTAAGTGGTCTTAATTCTATTTTCATATGAAGCAAATATAATCAAATGATTTCTCATTCTTGATGCTATGTTTATGGCCATATTAAGTACAGAAGTTATGAAAATCATGCAGCATATTACTTATGTTTTTTGTATTTATTTGATTAAACTTTATATTTTTTTAAATTTTTTTGAGTTGTCCTATAGAGTGATATATATGTACGATGCATATGGCACACAGTGTGAGCTGTTGCATGTTGCATTATGTGCGTTTTGGTCGTGTGTGCTGTACAGCTTATAAATCATTTTGCGTCAGTCGCCGTGACGCCCTGTTGCCCTGTTACCCTGTTACCCTGTCGCCCAGTCACCCTGTTGCACTGCCCCACACTGTATATCTATATATATAGCTATAGTTGTGCTTTAGGCCATAGAGACGCAGATTAAGTCTGAGTGCAACTGGGACGAGCATAATGCCGTTAAGTATATACTATACGTTATTTCTTCTATTTAACTAATATACCTGCTATTTCATTACGTACTTTGGTCGTTGTTTTCAGTTTGTACACGGGACACATTATATATATATACACAGTCATTGTGCGCCGTCGTCGACTTATAGACGATTTAGTTAATGCCTTGGAAACGATTTTTTATGCTTCGGTTTTTTGGGATTTCTCAAACGAAACTATAATCTATACCTCTACAAAGCAAGACTGACAAAAGTATAGATATTATTATAAGTATATATAAGTAAAAAGTGTGGTAATAAGTTCTATAAAAAGTACTTTAAAAAATATATAAAATATTGTAGAATTAAATGAAGTTCGAAATGAAATATAAAAAAATTGAAATATTAAAAATATTTGAATATATGAAAAACTGTTAAAGTATAGTATATATAATAATAATAACATTGTATTATATTATTATATATGCATATATATGTTAAAATTGAATATATAGGGTAACTGGTAGTCAAGCATGCTGAACTGCAGCTTTTTACTGCATTTAATTACGCGGTAAATTTGGCAATACTCCTCATACGCAATATTGCGCATACGCCGCATACACCTAGCAATTAAAACCCATCACCAATAGCACTCATATATATATACATATATATATATATGTATACATTTTTTTTACATACACAAATGTACTCCGTTGCTATGCCAAATGTTGCTGCTGCTGCTGTTGCTGTTGCTTCTGCTGCAGCTGTTGTTGTTGAGCGTAAAGCCAGTTGCAGGCAGCTGTTGCTGCCGTTGCTGCTGCCGGTGCTGCTGCTGCTGCTGTTGCTGTTGCTGCTGGTGACAAGCAGAACTAGCTGGGCTAATCTGAGTGATATCTGAGCAGTCAAAGTGGCCAATATCGCAGCCTTCAGGGAATAAATTGCGGCAAGGATATATTAAAGCCGGTAAGACTGTTGCTGCTGCTACCGTTGTTGCTACTGCTGCTGCTGTTGCTGCTACTGCTGTTGTTGCTGTTGCAGCAGCATTTGGTAGAGTATTTAAATTCTGTCTATGACAGGAATTATTATTGATTTCGTAGTAGGAGTTGTTCTCATAGGGAGCAAAGCCGTACAAAGATTCGCACTTGACCTGAACTGCTTGATGTTGCAGATGTTGCAGTTGTTGCAGATGTTGCAGATGTTGCTGCTGTTGCTGCGGCAACAACTGCTCGTTGACAAGCAATATGCTGTTGCCGTTACTGTTAGTGTTGCTGCTGTTGCTGTTGTTGCTGTTGTTGTTGTTGTTGTTACTGTTGTTGTTGCTGTTGTTGTGGCCGAGCGACACCGCCTTCGCTTCTTGCTTCACCACAATCAGAGAGGCAAGACGATCGCGCATATTATACATATATATTATATAGTTTCTCGTACAGCTAAGCTATGTGAATGATGCGTGCGATAATGACATGATAAACGAGCATGCGAACACAATGAAAAAACACAAAATGTGAACACAACAACAACAACAATAAATAGAACACATTGATGGCATTAAGAAGCACCTGTATGGCGCGCTGCAACGCGCTGCAGATCCAGCACGACGACAGGCTATATACAAAATATATATCTAGCTGGATGTCAAGTTGTCCGTATCGCTGTTGCTATCGTTCTTGCTGTTGCTGTTCTTCTTCTTCTTGTTGCTGTTGCGCTGCTGTTGTTGTTGTTGCGGTTGTTGCGGTTGTTGTTGTTGTTGTTGGCTATAGTTGTAATCGGGCTTAGCTAGAACCGTTGCGGTCTTCATTATTTCCTTTTTGGCCGTAGTTTTTTGTTGGCTTTTGTATTCGTTTATTTGCACTCACACGCGAACTGTGTCCTTGTCAGAGCTGGCATGTCCTTAGACTTGAACTTGCACTTTCTATCTCTTTCACGCTGTCTCTTTCACTTTCTCTTCTCTCTCTCTATCTTTCTCCCTCTCTATGGGCCAGTCTCTTTTTCTGTTTCTTTCGACGTTTGCGCAGTGCCAGCTGACGACGTAAGCAACTAACGACGTAATGATTTACGCACGTTTGTACATGTATATATATGTATACATAAATATGTGTATTTATATATACAAATATATATTCTTACAAGGACTTTAGCATATATGAAAACTCATCAAATAAACACAATCAAAGTTGATAGAAAGTTATTCAAAAAAGAAACGCTTCGAATTGAGTTCATTTAAACACACATTACACATACGCACTGTGGCACCTTGGCTATAGGTTGCAAACAGATTTATCCGACCGGCTTCCGTTTCCGCATAGGGACTAGACCGACAACTTGTTGCAATTCAGTGAATTGTTTTAAAACATTAGGCAACCGTATTGAATATTTATTTATGCCTCAATTATTTATGATTATTGATGATTAAACGCGAATTTGTAATGCGCATAAAATACATAGATTATCAATTAGAAGTCTACATATATACATATATATATATAGAATCACACGCACTCATTTACCGTTAGCAAACATATGAATTATATTAATGCATTTACATTTATTAATTCTATTGTTATTGTATGATTTTTCAGTATTTCGATTATGTTATGTATATTTTTTTTTTTTTTTGAATAGTTGTTGTTTTTTTGTTTTGTTTTGTTTTGGTTTTGCTGTGAGCAATTTGCGAATAGTTGTTAACAATGCGGCGTCTGTGACGCGACTGAACTTATCTTTACGGTTACACGCGACTATATCCAAAGTGTACGACCAGCGCCAATTCTCTGCCTCGGCTGGCTCGGCTGTCTCAGCTGGCGTCGCTGCCCATAGCTCGCTGCTCGCTGCTTCCCCTCTCATTGTATGTGTATGCATGTGTGTCTGTGTGTTTGTGTTTGTGTGTGTGTGTGTGTGTGTGTGTGTGTGTGTGCGTGTGAGAGCGCACGACCTACCTTGTGCGGTCGTCTCTTCGGTTAGCCGAAGCGTAAGTTCTATTACGTCATTCCCGAACTATCTTCATCATCAGCAGGCTGAGCAGCAGCAGCAGCAGCAGCAGCAGCAGCGCAGGCAGCGAGCAAAAATCGATGACGTCGCTTGTAGGGCGCTTGCGCTGCAATGAGAAAATACACATACACACATGAACGTACTCACACACACATGCACACGCATTGCTCTGTCGATAGCGTACGAAAGCAAAGACGGAAATCATTTGCGTCATAAAAAAGCTCTGCCATCTCTTTTACTCCAATGAGAGCAACGACAACAACAACAATGATAATTGATTTTTAGACGCTTTATTTATGATGCCTTTCCGTTACACCTGAAACGTTCTCTGTCTCTGTCCATCCTCATCCTCATGATATTTTTTGGTTGCCGTGTACGCCCACATTAAAGTCGTCCCTGTAAATTGTTATAGAACCGGCCTTAGATTCTCTAGTACAGCCTCTAAGGATGTGTGGGCTTGCCATTAGATATGTTATAATGCATGTGTGTATGTAATTATGTAATTATATAAAGTATAGATGCAACACATGAGTGTGTGTTTAGTGTGACTGTACCTACACACTTTTAAGAAATATACTTATTGCAAATATTATGATAGCTTGATTAATTTGACTGTCATTGGCTGTGTATCGATAACAAACATAGATTTTGAACATATTTGAGTGTCCCTGTAATCGATTCATTTTAATTCATTTAATTAGCTTAATAAAATTTACAGCAATATTAAAAATATCATACCAATTTTATTTTATTTTATGTTATTATTATTACTATTATATTTAATTTTCTTAAATTTTTTTTATATTTATATTTTATTTAATTTCATTTAATTATCTTCTTCCTCTCTGTTGGCATTACACTTTTTCTAAACTGATGCTGGTCATACTTTTCTTAGTATTAATGTACAACAAAAAATACCAACAACTTTATCCCTATAAAAACCAAGTGCGAAAATGAAACTGGAAATGAAACTGAAAGTGACAAGTGACACACACACACACACACAAACACGCGCACACAAACACACAAACACACACATGCATATATAGCATCGTCTCGCAATTCTCTTAGACGGCACGCCAAATGCTGAGACGTTGACGCCGACGCAGACGCAAATTGCCGACGAGAGTGAGAGAGTGAGAGTAAGTGCTTCGGCTTTGGCTACGTCTTCGGCTTTGGCTTCGTCTTCGGCTTGGGCTTCGTCTTCGGCTTTGGCTTCGGCTGCGCTTAAAGTTCCAGTTTGAGGCGAGCAAAGCTCATGCACGCTCGTTTCGTATGTGTGTGCCGGTGTGTGTTTGTGTGTGTGTGAGTGTGTGTTTGTGTGTGTGTTCGTAAGTGATATGTAGGTGAGGCCGGTAACATTTCGTTTTCGTTCGTTTTCGTTTGTTTTCGTATTTGCAAGTTCGTGTCGTGTGTTGCATTCGTTGTGGCTATTTTTAGACAGGTTCCAAGCCACGTTTTCTAACTGTTGTTGGCGTATGGTACTACTAATACCAACAACAATACCAATACCAATACCAAAGCCTGAGACTGTGCCAAGCTTCAGTTTCAGCTTTAGCTTGAGACAAACGTGAGATCGTCGGTCAGCCGAGTTGGGCGCAGTGTGGCTCTTCCTTTCGATTTCGCTAGATTTTTTTCCCATAATGCTTTTTCGAAGCACAGGCTCTATGTCTGCTGCTGCTGCTGCTGCTGCTGCTGCTGCTGCTGCTGCTGCTGCTGCTGCTGCTCTCTGCGGCTCTTGCTTTGCCAGAGTACAGTGCATATATGCATGTGTGTATAGGTGTGCATATGTCTTTGCATGTCTGTCAGTGTGTGTCTCTCTCTGTGTGTGTGTGTGTGTGTTTGCATTCGTATTAATATTAGTTAAATTTTGGGAGCGACGCAAGTGGAACTGGTCTGGGGGCTATGCCAGAGTTGTTGTTGTTGTTCATTGTTGTTGTTGATTTTACTTCTATTGTAGCTGTTGCTGTTGCTGTTGCCGCTGACCCGCTCGTGGCCCCAAAAGTACATGCAAACAGCTACAGCTCTTCTGTGGGCAAGAGTTAGCATCGCTTCCAAGATGTTGATGCTGCTGCTGCTGCTGCTGCTGTTGTTGTTGCTGCTGCTGCTGCTTTTATTGGCTGTATTAAGCCTGACATGCCAAGCCAAAGTCGCAGCCAAGCCAAAACTTGGCACTCCTTGTTTTTGTTGTTGTTTTTATATATTTATTTATTTTTTTTTTTGTTTTGTTTTTAGCCTGCCTTTGCGTTTATTTAGCTTTAGCTTTTGTCTGCTTTTTTTTTGTGTGATGATATTCTAAATGCGCTGCGCCAAATTTGCTTCGTTTTGCTACATCTATTTAGAGTTTGGACCTGTTGTTGTTGTTGTTGTTGTTGTTGTTGCTTGACTTAATGCATGTATCGTTTTCGCATCGTTGCTCAAAGTTCGTGAGTTTAATTTAAGGAATTTTAGCTCTTTTTGATTGCTATTTGGGCTTTGATTTCGCTACGTCTCTCGACTTGTTTCATTGTTTTTTTTTTTCTTTTCAAATTTCAATTAGCATGCGGCACTTTGCGTTTTGTTATTGCAATTGTTATTGTTGTTAGTATTGTTGCTGTTGTTGTTGTTGGTGCTATTGCTGCCAGACGGCGCATTTCTGACGACGCCTTGGTAGTCATTTGCATAAATTGCTTTTGGTTTATGCCAACCCTTTACACACACACAAACATACCCCCACACATACACACACACTCATACACTCAAACACTCATATACTCATACACTCATACACTCATACACTTATACAATCATACACTCATACACTTATACACTCATACACTCATACACTCATACAATCATACACTCATACACTCATGCCCTCATACACTCATACACTCATACACTCATACACTCATATACTCATACACTCATACACCCATGCACTGCCTTGCTTTTGGGCTTGTGGACATGCCCACTTTATCGATGACCCACCCAAATGCAACCCATAAAATCCTATGCGCTCCGCGCTTCGCCTGCAGGTGCATTTTGTGGCGAATTATTGTCATTATATTATAGACTCCTCCACTTTTGTTAGATTCGGACTTCTTTTTGTTTTTTTGGCCTGTTGCAATTTACATTTCCAACTTATTCGCTTTTTTGCGCAATTTTTGCGTCATTTGCAAATTTGAGTGTATTGTGTTTAAATTAGATTTTAATGCTATTATATTTATGTTTTCAAAACGAAATTTAAGGAATAATTTTAGCCTTAAGTTGTTCATTCTTTTAGTTTCTTTTTTCATCTATTCTTTTTTTCATATATTGAGCTTCTAAGTAGGCAACATTTTAATATCCCATTATTCTTTTCCCTTTTAACTGACCTGCATAATTTCCCTATTTTTGTGATATTTTTGTTTACTTTATAAATTTAAATAAGAAAGTATATTGGCAAAAGATTCGATAACATCTTGTTCTTCATATTTGCGAAAGTATCGATAACAGCTATTTTTTTTTTAATTATTCAAGAAAAAATGCATTAAATTGTTATCAAATTGATTAGACTTTGTATGTAATAAAAAAAATTATTTCATCCTTATTATAATGCTTTAATAAACGAAATTACACGCATTATAGTATACCGCGTGTTTTTGTTCAATATTTCCTTTGGGTATCAATTCTTACAGACCATACATTCATACATATATAGTAGATATACATGTGTATGTACGGTGAATAGATTGATTTTGTTATACAATCGTCTGGAACTGAAATGTACACGTATTTCCCGGACTGTGGCACGCATAATGACGTCGAACCACTTCATATCCTTTCAAATCAAATTATACTCACACATGTGTGTGGTCATACTAGAGGTATACATCGTGTGTATATATATATATATATATATATATAATCATATATGCGTGTGTGTAACCAGCGTCATCGAGGCATTTTAAGTCTTTGACCTCTAGGAAAAAAAGGGGCCTAATTATAGGCATTTATCTGGAAGTCGGTAAACAAAATCGATAAATGTGAAACGTAAGCGATGAAACGATACAACGATGAAACGATGAAATTCCATGGATCATTTAGCAATGACATTGAAGTGACATTAACTAAGTTTGCAATAAATATGTTAGTAAATATTGCAAATTTTAAGTTCGGCTTCTAGGTTAATTTACGTCATAGAGAACGTTGCAGTTTTAATTATGTTTAATTTGAGCAAATGGAATTGAGTCTAATTGAATTTTGGAACGATGGTGGAGCTGATGAAGATGAATTTTGGCCGATAATTGACGTGCTATTATTTATAGCGCATGCCTTGCGGCTGGTTGCTCTGATGCGTTATGACGTCACGACAGCATACCTGGTCATGGTTAATCAATAAACAAAGACGTCATCAATTCGGGTGGCAAGCATACACTCACACACGCACACCTCTCGCAGCATGGACATGCGCTCTTCGGCACAATCGCAGCATGAATGAAAAGCCTACGCGTACGCGTGCCAGATTGCGCAGGCAGCGGCAGAGGCAGAGCAACAGCAGCAGCAGCAGCAGCAGCCGACAGTTAGACAGCGGCAGCGACAGCGACGCCGACAGAGCAGCAGCAGCATGAGTGAGTGACTGTGGCGGAGTGCCGGCCGGCCGGCAACGGCTGAGCGCCATGTTGGGAGTGTTTTGTGTCTCTTTTTCTTTCTGTTTCCCTCTCTCTCTCTT